>JAHLKH010000011.1:0-249489 GCA_025526915.1 Entophlyctis helioformis | reverse complement strand
ATCGCCCCTCTGCTCTGGATCGTCCTTGTCAACACGCACAGTGCATGCAAGACTTGGATAGTCAGGATCATCGCCATCATCATCGTTGTGGTTGTTGAATGAATGGAGAGTGCTTGGTCTGTCTGGCCACTCCAGTTGCTGCTCAGTGGATCGCATCCAAGATGCCATCGCACCAAGTGCAATGTGGCCAGACACGCCTGCCAACACTCGCGTCCTCCTCACCAATCTCGTCTGGATCAGTGTAGTCGAGTGTGACGCTCATCGAGTGTGCTGCCACTGCCGAGTTTGGCGTCCAAGTCGGCATGCCAATCCAGCTGTCCAGCAAGCAGTTCCTGCAGCCAACTCCAAGGATCGGTCCATTGAGCACGTCTCAGTGGCTGCTCATCGTTGCTGCTGCATCCCATGTCGCAGTCGGAAAGCACCAGGCAGCTCGGTCCTGCGATGCCAATGCTCTCGATGTCCTCTTGAACAACAGCCAGCTCGCCCTGTTCACGGCCGTCTTGCCAACGTCCCTTGCTGTTTGGACCCATCAGACATGCACGCAGTCAGTGCCAAGACCACACAGACACGGCCGTCAGACTGCTGTGCTGTCGTCATCAAGTGGCAATGCACATGCCTGGACAGACAGCGAGTCAACGCACCTGCTTGCCTGTCTGCAGCCTGCCTTCTGTCCGCCCGCCTTGTTGGGCACGCCTCTCAGACAGCCACGACACGCAGCTCTGCTGCATGGCCTGCTGGACTGCCTGCTGCATGCCACCTTGAGCAGTGAGCCCTCGCCGTCTCCCCTGAAGGACTCGTCCAGCAAGCGAGCGCTGTCCATATCCGTGCTGTCGCCTGCGTTGCCGTCGTCGTCGTTTGGCTCGTTGTTGCTTGTGTGCAGTTGGGCGGCAAGTGCAACAGCGTCTGGATCTGGCATGGCGCGTTGCTGCTGTGCTCGCATCGCGCAGTGTCTGCACCGGAGGCCAGATCAACCAATCACAGCGACTCCACCAGGGGTAATGGTATGAGAACCGGGCCCGGCTTTGGCGCGTTTTCGTGCATGAACAACAACGTCGGCAACGTCGGCAACGGCGGCAACGTCGGCAGCAGCAGCAGCGGAGGTGGAGGAGCGTTAGCAGGGCAGACGCAGCAGCCGACACAGATGCAGCAGCCGACACAGATGCAGCAGCAACAGCAGCAACAGCAGATTCGACAGGCACAGCAGGCACAGCAGGCACAACAGGCACAGGCACAACAGGCACAACAGCAGCATGCCGCGCACATGGCGGCCATGGCCGGGCCGGCCGTCACGCTCGCCACGGGTGCGTTGCCTGCGCTGTCTGCGCTGCCTGCGCTGCCTGCGTGGAGTGCCTGCCGGTGCGCACACTCACACACTCACACACACACGCACACACTCTCACACGCAACAGGCCTCGTGCTGCCGCCCGGCGTGCAGTCCAACTACAGCCCCGACGAGATCAACGCCATTATTGCCGTGAGTGTCTGGCGTGCGGGCGGGCTGGCGTGCCTGCTGGCTGTCCAGCGCCGTGCTGCTCACACACACTCTCTCACACACACACACACTCATACACTAACACACACTCACACACACACAGACGGTGCAGCAGCTCAAGGCCAACAACGAGGCCCACCTGCCCGAGTTTGCCAGGCTCGTAGCCATCCTGCGCTACTACCAGTCGCAGATCAAGGCGGTCGCTGCCCCGTCTGCCCCGTCTGCCCCGTCTGCCCCGTCTGCCCCGTCTGCCCCATCGGCCCCGTCGGCCCCGGCCCTTGCTCCGTCGGCCCAGACCCCGTCGGCTGCTGCAGTTGCTGCTGCCACGTCCGCGTCGTCCCTGTCAACGACACCGCCGGCTTCCGCTTCGGACCCGCTGCAGCAGGCGTCCTCGTTCACGCCCGACCAGCTGGCCTCGCTCCGCTACCAGATCCATGTCTTCAAGCTGCTCTCGTCCAACAAGCCGGTCCCGGACCAGCTGGTCAAGGCCATCTTTGACCAGCCGCACAAGCCGCTGGCACCTGCCTCGGCTGCCTCGGCTGCAACCCCACAGCCGCAGATCGCGCTGGCTCCTGCGCAAGGCATCGTGCAGGCCGCCGTCAAGCAGGAGCAGCTCGCGCAGATCCAGCAGCAACAGCAGCAACAGCAGCAGGCCGCCCTCGTATCCGCTGAGCCGATGCCCTTTGCGTCGCCCTATGCCGCCTACTCGCGGCGCTACACCCTCTCCGAGCTCGAGCATCGGCTCATCGTGCCCAGCGCCATGCCAACGCCGCTCGATCCCGTCGCCCTCAAGCTCGAGCGCGAACGACTCATTCGTGC
Source organism: Entophlyctis helioformis (assembly GCA_025526915.1). Lineage (NCBI taxonomy): Eukaryota > Fungi > Chytridiomycota > Chytridiomycetes > Chytridiales > Chytriomycetaceae > Entophlyctis > Entophlyctis helioformis. The sequence continues at coordinate 247,178 of JAHLKH010000011.1, read as the reverse complement.
CCGCATCCATGCCCGCATCCAGGAGCTCGAGTCGGTCCCGAGCAACCTGGCCAACGACGCCATCTCCTCGGTCGTCATGCCGTCGGGCTCCGTGCTCAACCCGCCGTCCGACGCTGTCCGTGCCAAGCTGCATGCCGTCATCGAGCTCAAGTCGCTGCGTCTCTTTGAAAAGCAGCGCGAGTTGCGCTCGCAGATTGCACACGCCCTGTCGCATGCAACCACTCTGGCAACGGCCATCGACCGCAGCTCCTTCCGCAGGATGAAGAAGCAGTCCCTGCGCGAGGCCCGCCAGACCGAGCTCCAGGAGCGTGCCCAGCGCAAGGAGCGCGAGAACCGCGAGCGCCAAAAACACGTCGACTATGTCCAGTCCATCCTCGCCCACAGCCGCGACTTTCTCGCCTTCCACAAGCAGCAGCAGGCCCGTGCAAACAAGCTCGGCGCCAGCATCATCCGCCACCACGCCCTGGCTGCCAAGGAGGAAGAGCGTCGCTTGCAGCAAATGTCGCAGGAGCGTCTCAATGCCCTCAAGGCCAACGACGAAGAGGCCTACCTCAAGCTCATCGACAAGACCAAGGACACGCGCATCACGCATCTGCTCGAGCAAACAAACTCGTTCCTCAACACCCTCATGAATGCCGTCGAGAAGCAAAAGACGTCCGTCGGCAGCGACTTTGAGATTCCGCTCCTGGACCAGTCGGCAGCCATTGTCGAAGACGATGACCCAGACGGAACGCGCGACTACTTTGCCACCGCGCACAGGATCAAGGAGGAAGTCACGGTGCAGCCGTCCATTCTCATTGGCGGCACCCTCAAGGACTACCAGCTCAAGGGCCTGCAGTGGATGGTCTCGCTCTACAACAACAGACTCAATGGCATCCTCGCCGACGAGATGGGTCTTGGAAAGACGATCCAGACGCTGTCGCTCATCACCTACCTGATCGAGAAGAAGAAGCAGCCGGGCCCGTTCCTCGTGCTGGTGCCGCTGTCCACCATGACCAACTGGGTGCTCGAGTTTGAGAGATGGGCGCCTGCGGTCGTCAAGATTGTCTACAAGGGATCGCCCAATGAGCGCAAGCAGCTGGCAGCCACGGTCAAGGCGGGCGGCTTCAACGTGCTGCTGACCACGTTCGAGTACGTCATCAACCCCAAAGACCGTCCGGTGCTCAGCAAGGTCAAGTGGGTCCACATGATCATTGACGAGGGCCACCGCATGAAGAATGCCGAGTCGCGTCTCTCAACGACGCTTGTGCAGTACTACTCTGCGCGCTACCGCCTGATTCTGACAGGCACGCCGCTCCAGGTGCGTGCTCTTCCCCTTGCCGCTTTGAGACGCGTGATCCTGCACTCTCTGTGTGCATTCTCCGTGGCTAAACGCGGCCTTGGTTGCATCCCCCTTGAACAGAACAACCTGCCGGAACTGTGGGCTCTGCTCAACTTTATCCTGCCCAAGATTTTCAACTCGGTCAAGTCGTTTGACGAGTGGTTCAACTCGCCCTTCCAAGGCTCGAGTGGCCAGGAGAAAATCGAGCTCAACGAAGAAGAGCAGCTGCTCATCATTCGCCGTCTCCACAAGGTTCTCCGTCCCTTCCTGCTTCGCCGTCTCAAGAAGGACGTCGAGTCTGAGCTGCCCGACAAGGTCGAGACGGTCGTCAAGTGTCCCATGTCTGCCCTCCAGCACGTGCTCTACGACCAGATCCGCAACAGGCGCTTTGGCAATGATGCGTTCAAGAAAAAGGCGGCGCTCAACAACCTCGTCATGCAGTTCCGCAAGATCTGCAACCACCCGTTTGTGTTTGAGGGCGTGGAGGAGACGATCAATCCGGCCAAGATCACCGACGACCTCATCTTCCGGTCCGCGGGCAAGTTTGAGCTGCTCGACCGCATGCTCCCAAAGTTCAAGGTCACCGGCCATCGCATCCTGATCTTCTTCCAGATGACGCAGATTATGGACATTATGGAGGACTACCTGCGCTGGCGAGGGCACACGTACCTGCGTCTCGACGGCCACACCAAGCCCGAGGAGCGCACGGCCATGCTCAAAAGGTTTAATAATCCAGACGACCCGCCGTTTATTTTCCTGCTCAGTACGCGCGCCGGTGGACTCGGCCTTAACCTGCAGACGGCCGACACGGTCATCATCTACGACTCGGACTGGAACCCCCACCAGGATCTGCAGGCTCAAGACCGTGCGCATCGTATCGGCCAAAAGAAAGAGGTGCGCATCCTGCGTCTGATCACGACCAAGTCCGTCGAAGAGACGATTCTCGCGCGCGCGCAGTACAAGCTGGACATTGACGGCAAGGTCATCCAGGCCGGCAAGTTTGACAACAAGACGTCTGACAATGAGCGCGACGAGCTGCTTCGCTCGTTGTTTGGCGCCGATGATGACGAGGAGGAAAAGGACGAGGCCAAGGAGAATGCCGAGGGCGAGATGGACGACGCGGAGCTGAACGAGATTATTGCCCGCAACGACACTGAGCTTGAGATCTTTACTCGGATGGACCGCGAGCGTATTGCTGCGACAGAAGCCGCGTGGCGTAGTCGCGGAAACCGCGGAGACCCTCCGCCGCGTCTCATGCAAGAGAGCGAGCTGCCGCCGGCCTTTTTCGCCGAGCAGCCCGAGGCGGACGAGTTGCAAAACGTTGGCGAGATATTCCTTGGACGCGGCGGCCGTGTTCGCAAGGAGGTGGCCTATGATGACGGCTTGAACGAGGACCAGTGGCTCTCGGCCGTGGACAATGGCGACGTCGAGGGCTTTATTGCCAAGAAGAAGGCCCAGAAGCAGCAGCGCGAGGCAAGCAAGCAGCGCCGTGTGCAGAAGCAGCAGGGTGGCGACAATGACGATCAGGCGGACGAAGATGGAGACGGCGATGGCATGGATGACGGACGCAGGCCGGCCGATACCATGGAGCTGCCTGATCCGGTGCACGAGGACGAGGATGGCGACGACAACCACGAGCAGCCGACACCTGCCAAGCAAGGGAGCAAGAAGCGCACCCGTGCCCGCGGCCGTCGTTCAGGAGCAGCAGACGACGACGAGATGACGGTTGAGGACGAGCAGGACGTGGACGAGACACCGCGCGGCAAAAAGCGTGCCAAGAAGAGTGCAACGAGCCGCGGTGCTAGTGGTGGCGGTGGCGGTGTTGGTCCGGGCGCCACCGAGAGCCACAAAAAGCGCAAGAAGCTCTTTGCCGGCGTCGACCCTGACGAGCCTGACACGGTTGATCCCACGACGCGTGCTGCCCTGCGGCGAGTCTTTATGGCGTCGTACAAGGCAGTCGAGGAAGCAGAGGTCGAGATTGAAGGGTATGGCGCTGGCTGTAGACTTGGTTGTATCAGCAGTCTGCATTAGTGTGGCTACTGACCTGGTGTGTGTGTGTGTGTGTGTCTGTTTTGAATGTGGAAAACAGATACACACGTAAACGGTCCGAGCTATACCTGGCGCTGCCCGACCGTGCCGAGTACGCCGACTACTACAAGTACATCTCCAACCCGATCGCCATGGACATGATCCTGCACCGCGCCAACCACGCGTTCTACAAGGACGTGTCGGCATTTGTGGCTGATTTCCATCTCATGTTTGCCAACGCCATGACGTACAACATGGAGGGATCCGAGGTCTGGGAGGATGCCGTGGAGATGAAGAAAATCTTTGATGAGCAGATTGCGATGCTCTGCCCCGGCGGCCAGGTCGCCATTCTGCAGCAAGACATCCAGCCAAACGCGTCGGGCGACCGCCATCCACAGGGTGTCCAGCACAGCCACGAGGCGGCGGACCAGCAGTTGCAGTACATGTCTGATGGCAACCAGCACCTGCCACGGATCCGCATGAAGATCAACGCGCTCATGGACGACGATGATGATGACGAGGATCACGAGTACTGAGCTGCGCTGGGCAATCTTTTCTTCACATCCTTGCACGCATTAAACCCCGACGGTGGTTATCCAATTGCCCATGTCTTTTATTGCTGATGAGCGTGGTCGCCCTGGTCCTCCTGGTCATCTTGCCACTCTTCGTCTTCAAAATCATCCTGATCATCCTGGCCATCCAAGCCGTCGTCAAAGTCGGCGTTGAGCGCGTCTTGCCCACCGTTTCCAAGTCCGAACCGCTCCAGCAAGTTCAGAATGCCGGCACCCCAGCCACCGCCGGCACCACCGCCGGCGCCGCCCTGGTCGTCCTCGGCGCCTTCGGGGAACATGCCAGGCAGCTCGCGAGCAATCAAGTCGGCAGCGAGCATCACTTGATCTTCATCACGCGCGCCAGCATTAGCGCCTTGCTCGCGGTGCACAGCGCGGCCGCCATCGCGACGACGCGCCAGCTCGGCAGCAATACGGGCAGCTAGTCCGCCCTGAGCAGCAGCATCGTTGCCCTGGCCAATGTTGAGCCAGGGAAGGAGCGACTGCACAAACGAGTTGAGAAGCGACATGTCGGCAAAGGGATTCTGGAGCCGCGACTGCTCGACACGAAAGGTGTCGTACACGGACTGCTCCGCCGTATCGGGTGGAATGGGGTCGTACATGAGGATGCCGCCTTGTACCGTCTCTCGAGGAAGCCGAGCAGCAAGCGATTGGATATCTAGTTATGGAAGTCGGAGAGTCAAGACCGGTCCACAAAATGCCATGAAAACAAGCGTCGATCACGTACCAGACAAGAACATGCATCGCTGGATGTTGAGCGGGATGGTGTTGCCCTCGCCAAACTTGGTCGCACGAAGCTTTAAGCCAGACTCGATGTACTTGGGGCGTGGTGACAGTGACAGTTCGTCGCGCACGGCTGCTGCCTGTGATCTCAGCCACGACAGCACTTCGGGAACCTTCCAGAGCGAGTGTGCCTTTTCAACGTAATGGTCCACCAGAATCTGGAGCACAAACTCGTTGGCCCGATTGTGTCTGTTTGGCAAAATGGGAGGGTGAGAACGGGCCTACTTGCGAAAGCTGGCCATGCAGTGCACCATGACCCACTTGGACTGCGGAAAGAAGAATGCATTGGCCGTGATGCTCGCGTCAGTGGTGCCGGTCTTGTCAAAGAGGCCATACACGACCGAAGGGAATCGCGCAATGGCGTCCTTGAGAAGCCGAGAGCTGGCCTCGTGAGACTAGCAAGGAATGGAAAGCGCCGTGTCAGTTGCAGCAAACCCCGCAAAAGAAAGTCTAGATCGATCCGCAACGGCATACCTGTTTAGCCTCGCATTCTAGCTCCCATTCGACGAGGGCAATAGAGAATGCTGCGTTGGGCAGCAGCATCAGGCCCTTGGATCGGGAGTACTCGTCCCAGAAGCGCTTGTACCATGCATACTCCTTGGACATGAGCGCATAGTAGTCGAGACTCAACAGACTGCAAAGGGGATCGTGTTCTGGCTCGAGACTAGCCAGCAGCTTTGAGAATTCGAGCGCCGTGCGCCAGCAACCACGGCGAGCAAGGTAGCCAATGTGGCGGTAGAGGCACAAAAACATGGGCCTGTTCTCAACACGGTCAAACGAGAGACGCGAGTTTCCAGCAACGAGGCTAAAGACCGAGTGCAGCGATCGCTCAAACGCGTACAGGGCACGCTCGATGAGCTCCGAGGCCGTGGCGACGTCGCCGTTGTGCTTGGACACTTCGCTCAGCTGCAAAAGGGCATCAATGTGGTAGGGATGCATGCGGAGCAGCTGCGAGATGGTGTTTGGATCGTGGGTGTTGACGCACTGGATGAACTGGAACTGCACCTCTTGGTACGATCGCGAGTGCGTAAAGGAAAAATGGTTGACGGTCGATCCGTCCACCTGCTCGGTGCGCACCAGCTCCATGTCGAGGCCAAGACGGGCAAGGCGTGGCCAGGTGTCGCGCGGCGTTGCAAGCAGGGTCCGCTTAGTGCCGAGCGCCTTGATGTACTTTTTGCGGCGGATGTCCTCGCCAACGACGCGAGCGCCAAACGTGCGTCGCAGTTCGCCGTCAGCGTCAAGCATGCGGGGATCAACGGCAAACAGCGATCGGGACTGGGACCGGGCAGCTTCGCTTGGCAGGGGCCCGTCGGTCGTGCTGTCAGGAAATTGGCGTTAGTCGCACTGTGGCTGCACCAGCCACGGGCCATGGCAGAGAGCGGCGGGACACACCTGATGTTGAGTTCACGGAGAATCTCGTCGAGATCCTCGCTGTCTGTGCCAACAGCAGCGTCCTTGCTGGCGCCTTTGCCCTTGCCGGTCCTGGCGTCAGTGGCGGCAGCTCCCTGGCTGGCACCCGTCTCTGCTGCACTCGCTGCGGCTGCGGCTGCTGCTGCTTTGGCCTTGGCCTTGGCCTTTTGCTTCTGCTTCTTCCGCTTGCTGGCGCCACTGCTCTTGGCCGCCGGCGTCACTGGTGCATTGTCGTCATCCAGCTCATCGTCATTGTCGTTGGCATCGTCGCCGTCGTTACCGTCGTCGTCGCCGTCGCCTCCAAGCAATGCAAACATGCTGGGCTTGGGCGGCGCTGCCCTGAAGCTGTCATCGGCCTCGTCTTGATCGTGGTCGCTGTCGTTGTGGCCGGCTCTGGTTGAATCATCTGCCTGTGCAAGCTCTCGCTCGCGGAGCAGCTTTCGAAGGGCTCTCGATGACATGGCCTGTCATTCGGGTCAGCATATCATTGCATGGCCCAAGAGGCAAGGGTCGGCATCCTGCAAAGATTGCCAGTGGTCGACGCACTGATCCACCTGTTTGGTCGATCGGGAGGAAATCGTCAATGTTGGAAATCAACGAGTGAAAGTCAGATCACGTGAGGAGGCACGTGACGTGATGGTCGACAGGGAGACCTTGAGATGCACGAGATGCGCGCTTGCCAGTGGTCGAGCCTGCCAGCTTCATGATGCCCTCAAGAGCGTTTCCGCGATCAGACGTGCGCTTGCAGCGCATGGCAAACCGCTTGGCCTTGACCTTCTGTGGAATGCCATGCCATGCCAAGCGGTCCAGTGTGATCAGCAGGCAATCAAGCAGCATGGCGATCATGCCGATATGCATTCAGAAGCAGAGAAAACGTACCCGTGCATTCAGGAATGGCGAGCAGTACGCATGGCAGCGCAGATCCCAAAAGGCTCTCTCGCCTGCTGTGGCGTTTGGATCGGCATGCTTTGCTGTCTTGAATGCAATGGCCGCCTGGATGTCGGCTGCCTTGGCATATCGATTGTTGAGCCTGACACAAGAGACAAGCACTGTGAGTTGATCTGGTCAAGAGTGCACGTGGCAGAGGCATTGCATGCATACCAGTCCTGAAAGATGCGCTCAGCTTGAAACATGCCAGAGGAGAGCACGTAGTTGGACTCGAGCATGTATGTCTCGTCCTTGACATTCACCAGCATGCAGGACGCGCCATACAGGTACCGCTGGCCCCAATCAAAGCTGACAACACGAACAGTCTCATAGTCCATGTCGGCGAGCAGCTCATTGGCATCAGCAACATCGGGCAGCCACTGGGATGCATTAAAGTTGCGCTTGGCCTGTCATGCCATGGCATGAGTGAGGAATGTGCAATGCATGTGCACCAAAGCGCGAGGTTGGCATGCAAGTGGCTTACAGGATTGGGTGTGTATGGCTTGGTGCGAAAGTCCAAAGTCAGCAGAGAGACACTGTATCCATTGGTCTTGATGCTGCCTTGTCTGATCACTTCCGTTGAGGCCACCAGAGGAAGTCGTTTTACACAAGAGTTCATTGCCATAGTACCACCAGAGACAGGCATGGATGATGGTGCTGGCAAGTTCAATGAGCAAGAGACGGACAGAATATGACAGAGGTGGATCACCAAATGTGTACAGAGTCGAGATCGAGGATGTGGCAGGCTTCGTCTGGAAAGGGCGGTGTCAACGGGCGAAAGGGCAAAAGGGCAGGTGACAGGTACTGGTGCTGTCCGTGAGAGACGATTGGAGCGCTGGTGCTGTGCCACGACTTGGCGCGCTGGCGGCGATCTTGCGTTGTGCTCCAGGCTGCGCTGCGTGTCGATACTGTGTCCATATCAGCTGCACTTGAACGATCGCTGTTGACTGCAGTGAGACCGCCTGCGTCATTCGTGCCATTGACGGCATGGATCTGAGGGTGGCGACTACTTGGGTTGTCTGACGCAAGACACGTGCCCGACAGTGTGGTTGTAGCCTGGCCGTTGTTCGGACCCTGACAGTCACCTTGTGGACGACTTGCAGGCAGAGACGAATGGCCAACGTTCAACCACAAGCCGGACTGATCGCCAAAACTGCTGGACGCGGTGCTGATGGTGGCATTGCTGGCACTCGACTGACGGCGTGGATGGCGGGACGACTGCGGATCTGGGCTCGCCGAACGAAGGCTGGGCACGGACGCATCTCCGCGATCTGGCAGATGCACAAAGGTTTCAAGATTGATGCCCTGCATGAGGGCCGACTGGGTCTCGAGAGAGAGTCTCCTCGAGACTCTGGCGCGAATCCGCCGCTCCATGGCAATCTGGGTCGGCGACTTGTCCAGATCCAGCTGGTGCAGCCGCTGTGTCAGCATGGACGACGGGCCGGCGACGCGGGCGGGCGAGACGGCGTGCTTTGTGAATCGCAGAGATGCACCACCGGCAAGGCTGGCTTCGGGGCGTGACAGCGAGGGCTCTGCGCAAGGCATGGGTGCTGGGCTCGAGGGAGAGCGAGCGGCGCCGTGTGGTTCGGGAGAAGCAACTGTGCCCATGCCTCCTCCGATGTCGCTTGCAAGATGAGTGCGAATGTGGCGAGATTGCCGATGGCCGCCTTGCAATGCGTGCACCTCGTCCATGTCGGAGGTTGAGGCGATGCCGTCGGGCGGTGACGGCCGTATTGGAGCAGATGCCATTGTCGGCTTTGAGACGGCTGCGGTTCATCCATTTGATGGCAACCGACCTCCGTGACACGATCCCAACGACGGCGCCTGCCATGGCCTCCACGCCGGCCAAAGCGAGCAGCAGCAGCCCATCCGCCTCGTCAGCTTCGTTGGTCTTGCCGGCCACACCAGTCGAGCCAGCACAACCAGCACAACCAGCCGAGCCAGTCCAGCCAGCGCCGGGCTCGTTCATGTCGATGCTGTCGTCTCCCTTGGCGGCGCTCCCCTCGCAGCTGTCGTCGCAGCTGTCCTCCCAGCTGTCAGGCCTCTCCACGCAGCTTTCCTCGCAGCTGTCTGGCCTCCCCTCGATCACAAACCCGTTCGCCACAAGCCCGCTGTCAATCGCAAACGACCCCTTCTCCGTTGAGGCCAGCGACGCCGCTGCTTCTTATGAATGGACCCAGTGGTGGAGGACCCTCTTCGCCACTGACGCAATCAGCCAAACGCTGGCCTCCTTCTCCCTCTCGTCGGCTCTGTCCGGGACGCAGCCGCAATCCAACTCGTCCGCGTGCGGCCACAACCATGCGTTCCAATTCATGACGGGCGACTGCCTCGTTGTTCACGGCTACGTTGGATCGGTTCTGACCCACCAAGAGTCTGGTGTCCGCAAATGGCTCTCGCTTGAAGACCTCTTCAGCTTTGGCAGCACAAAGGATCTCAAGATCCCTTTACATCTGCGGGCGGGCGCCTCGGATCCGCACGTTGCCTCGAGGTAAGATGCATCTCAGGACGTTGACGGCCTCATGTGGAACGGATAGCTGACCAAACGCCGCGTGCTCTGGTGCAACACCCTTAGTTTGCTGGAAAGAGTTGGTTTTGTCAATATCCTGGGCGACCTTGCACAGGAACTGCGGGCCTGGCAGGAATGCTCAAAGGGTGCATTCCGCTTCAGGCCGTTTGCATACGACTGGCGCCGCGAGTTGCAGGTCTCGACGGATGACTTGCTCAAGCATGCAGAGTGTATCTACAACGAAAACGGCGGTCAGCCCATCACCGTCATCGCACGTGCGTCCCACTCGCGTTGATGATCGTGGCGTTGGTGTGCGTGTTGCTCATGCACCTGTGATTGATGCAATGCAGACTCCATGGGTGGCCTAGTCACGCTGTCGGCAGTCAACAAAAGGCCAGAGCTGTTTCGAGGCGTCGTGTTTTGTGGCACGCCGTTTGGTCCAGTGCCAATGCTGCTTTGGGGGCTGCAGAAGCACGTCCCGATGGTTATCAACCGAGACTTTATGAGTCCGAGCTTTGTGTTTTCTGCGCGCAGCTCGTTCGTGTTCCTTCCACGCGACGGCAAAGGCTATCTGGACCGCAACGATGACGACATTCTTGTCGACTTTTTCGACCCTCAGCAGTGCGTGACGGTTTGTTCTTTGCCAAATGGCCGCAGCCCGCCGATATAGTTTGCATCAGGCACGGATGCAGCTGCTGCTGACATTTTTGGACAGATGGTCGGATTTGTGTCTGTCGCAGGTCTTCCACGAGATGAGATCCAAGTATGAGCATGACCAAGCGCTTGACTACCTCGCACACACATTGGCTGCTGCACGGCAACTCCACCGGTCGCTGGCCTTCCAGCCAGCACTGGCGTCTGCATACCCAACGTTTGTAACGGTAGCTTCAAGCAAATGGTCGACACCTATCCAGTTTCGTGCACAAGTTCGGCGATGCTCATCTGAAGATAAATCGGTCCATCGCCGTCTGTCCAGAATAGCAGATGACAGCGGTCGAAGCAGCGCCATGGTGCGAAGCATGTCCATGAGCAGTATGCGGCCCGATCCATTCGGCCAAGTCGAGCTGGAGAATGACGCAGCACCGCCAGGACCGCAAAGATCGCGATACATCCCACCATCCCACCATCAGGACTTGGCCATATCTCATCCGTGTCGCTTTGGACCAGGCGATGGACTCGTTCCCTTTGCGTCAGCCTTGATGCCACAGGGCTACACCTCAACCATGGTTGAATCGACAGCAAACCATGTGCACATTATGAATGATCTGGACAGCATCGCAAAGGCTCTCAAAATAGTGTTTAATGTCCAAGGAGATGTGGGCAATGCACAATAGAAGAGTATGTTGCGATTTATTGCTCACGAATTGCCCCCCAAAAGGAAGACGGCGAGCATTCAAGAACAATCATTTGTGCGAAACGACATGTGGAGAGACTGGAGTTGCGTGGATTCAGTTATTGAGCACGCCAGAGTGGGCAAGAGCCATGATGGTGCCAACGAACGTCATGATCTAAACAGCAAAGCAATATCAGTGGTCAGTCAGAGTGACAAGAACCATGTGCGGCACATGCGTCACGCACCATTTTGGGCTTGACTTCGACAATGTCCTCGGGAAGGACAAAGATGGTAGCGCCAAGCTTGCGAGCGATGGAGATGGCATACTTTGCGTTGAGCTTTGCAGCCTCGTCTGTCGTGTTTGCAAAGACGGTACAGCCAGCGCTAAAGTGAGTCTCGGGTTGCAACCAAAGCATCAAGTTGGCAATGCAACGTTCGCGTACCAGTGTTGCCAGCCGTCACAAGCTCGTAGTTGACCACGCCCTTTTTGATGGCATTGATCAGGTCGAGCAAGAAGACGCCAGAGTGCAGCGACGAGTCCTTGAAGTTGGTCATGCCCGACTGCTTGCCAGAGCCACGGACAGTCTCATTGGCCCACTTGATGATGGCTGCATCGGTAATGTCCTGGCCAGCCTTGGACAGCGACTTGAGCGTCTGCACAACATGCTCGCGCATAAGCTGCCAGACGAGACCTGGCCGAAAACACACATCCACGTTAGTCACGGAGAGCTGGCTGTTGCAGAGACAAGTGGTGCAATCACACCAAGAGTCAGGGTCTTGTTGCAGTCGAAAATGTCAGATCCCTGGATGCCGACGAGCGAAAACTTGAGCGACTTGCCGAGGACGATAGCGTAGTTGCAGTTTTCGACCTTTTTGAACTTGCTGGCTATAGGCGCAGGCTTGTTGACCTTTTTCCAGTCGACAAGGCCTGGGTGGACCTTGTCCATGGCCTGAAGAAGGACAAGGCCGTCCTGAAAAACGTCCAAAACGATAAACGGCCAGTGTCAGTTGAAACTCGGGATCAGACAGTGACAGAGGCAAACGGGCAAACCTGCAGGTCGTCAAAGAGGTTGTTGACAAAGGGATCAACACCGAGACTGTTGAGCCAAAGGGCAAAGGCTGTGATGCGTGTGTGGACAGTGAGACTAATGCTGCGCAGACTGCATTCTGCGTGAGCATCACAGCCAATTTACCTCTAGCCTCGCGGTCGCCTTCCGAGCTGAAGAGCCATTCGTCCAGCTGTGCCATCTCGGCCTCTGTGAGCTTTTCAAGACCCGGGCGGGTGTTGAATAGGTGGGCGACAAAGGCAAAGTTGAGCTTCTGGTTGCCCTCGACCATGGTCTTGGCCGTCAGGTACTTGCGGCAGTTGATCTTGTCTGCATTGACAAGGATCTAGCAAGACATGCCGCGCAGCATTGCAGTTGTTGAGCACCAGTGTGAGTGGCAATTTAAACCGAGTTGGAGCCAGCCAGCCAGCCAGCCAGCCATCTGATAATCCAGCAAAGCAACAAACCTGCTCGGCACGCTGGTAGAGATCAGAAGTCTGCAAGGGAGCACGGGAGCAAAACTCTGGAGCGAGCTGGTTAAGGAGGACAGTGTAGTTTTCGCCATCCTATGATCAAGATACAAACCACGCAGTGGAGTTGTGATTGGTGTTAGACGCGCTTGACGACCAAGGCAGTTCGAGTTGAGAAACGCGACTGGGAAATAGGTTTACCTTGATGTCCGACGTAAAGTTGTTCACTTTACGCGAGTGGCCAGCCTTCTTGAGGTGATAATTGAACCAGCGCAAGAGGATCTGATCGGCAGGCAGCTTGAGAAAGTCCTCCAGCTGCTCACCAGGCTCGAGCAGACGGAACAGCTCGGGGTGAACCTTGATGTCAATGTTGGCTTGCAGGCCGATCTTGATGATCTGCCAAATGAGGCCCAGAATGAGGTGCTCGCGTCCATCAATGATGTCCTGCGAGCCAATGTTGACGACACTGCAGCCGATGGCCTTGGCAGAGTTGATGACAACATTGTTGTTCTCTGTCATCTGGAAGGTGTTGGACTTTTTGCCGGCGGTGGGGACATTGAGCACACGCTCATCGATGGTGCCAGGCTGAGCATCGTTGATCAGCTTGGCAAGAATGAGACCATCTGCGAGTGCATGGGTAATGGGGTTAGTGTGAAACGTTGGCTATGTACATGCACGCGATTCGTGAGGTGGCATGGCATACCCTTGGCCTCTGTGAAAATCTGCATTGAACGAGGGTCGATGGGCAGGCGGCTCTTGATGTCCTTGTCATTGGCCAGCTGCTGGTTGATGTGGACGGTGAACGACTCCTTCTCGTCCACGTTGATGGTGTGGGTCGTGTTCTCGAGGTGGCCGTGGAGGACAATCTTCTTGTCGTCACGGTCCGTCGAGCCACCCTTTTCCTCGCGAACCTTGGAAACAGCCTGTGGTGATGACGGAGGAGGGGTGTGTGTGTGTCGGACATTTCATGCGGACGGTGACGCGGAGATTAGACAAGCTGGGCCGAGGCGAGTGTGGTGCGAGACTGGATCTGGCGGACAAGGGGCAGCATGCAGACACGTACCTGCAGGAAGGCATCAAAGCTCACGAAGCCATTCTTGTCGACGAGCTGGAGAGCAGAGAACTTGGCCGTGACAGCCTGGAAACTCTCGCCTGACTTGGTCGAGAGAGCAGACAGGTCGCTGGGATGGACAAAGCCTGCATGTCCAACCAAGAGTGCGGCACGGCAACAGGCAAACGCATGGATACGCGTCAGGGGCGAGCGTCGTTGTGATGGCAAGGAGGCGTCTCGGGCATACCTTGGTTGTCCTTGTCGATGGCCGTGAACTGCTGGTGGAAGGCGGCGATTTCAGAGGGCGTGAAGAAGGGGTAGCGGGCAGCGAGGGCGGTCGTGTTGATGCCCATGACGTTGTCTGTGGACGTGTACTGCTGGTAAGACGATGCCGAGTAGGACGGCGGCGACGGCTGCGACGATTGGTGTTGCGAGAGGAAGAGCGACACGCCTGGGATTCGCTGCGGAGTTGTCGCAGCAGCAGAAGAAGCAGAAGCAGCAGCGCTCCTGGAAGGGGTCGGCAATTTGCAGTGATCGCGCGAGATCATCAGCACAACGAGGGCGGATAAATGGCAGCGGGAACGAGAGAGCGAGGGCGTTCAAGAGGGTCAGACGGTGCAAAGGCAGGTAGGGCAAGGGGCACGCCAGAGCCGATCGCCCGCACACTTGGCACTTACAGCGACGGGCGTGGCGACGGGTTCGGGCTGTCGCTTCGGCGGGCTGGCGCAGCAGCCGACACCGACTGGCGCTTCTGCAGCCAATCTTGCTCGCGGTCGTCGCGCCAAGAGTCGGCGCTGGAGACTGCGGGGGCGGCGGCCTGTGCACTGGGTGCGCGAACAGGGGATGGGGCTGGGGCTGGGGCCGAAGAGGTCGGGAACAGCTGGCCGTACGACGGAACGGCTGCCGTTGGACGGGGCGGCTGCTGGAAGTGCTGCTGCGGTTGCGACTGCTGCTGGAACGCAGCAACGGTTGCCTTGATCGGCTTGGGAGGCGGCTGTGCACTGACGCCAGGGTTCGGACCGCCGAAACTGGCACCCTGGCCAGCACCAGCACCAGCACCAGCACCAGCACCGTAGCTGAAGCCTTTGGCGCTAAGCGGAGCAGCAGGGGCTGCCGAGACTGCCGAGACAGACTTGCGATTCTGGAGCCAGTCCTCCTCGCGAGTCTCACGCCAGTTTGCCGACGGCTGGCTGGCTGATGCACGGCCAGCAGGCGGTTGCTGCTGAGACTGCTCCTGGCTGGGCTCGTCTGAGGTGTCCCAGTCGTCCTCGTCGAGCGAGCTCGAGAGCGTCTTGACTGCAGGTGCGAACGATCCTGTGCTGAAGTCTCTGAAACCTGACATGTCCAGTTGGTGTTGAGTGGGGCGAGTTGGCCAAGCAGACCGTGGCTGGTTGGATCGCGCCGATACAGCTGATCCGAAAAGCCCTGATGACACTCGCGCCTCCCCTTCACCACCGGCTGTTGCATCCTCTGCAACCAGAGCCTGAACGGCACCCACGAGTGGGCTCACTTTGTCGTCAGCTGCACCGGCCTCGCCATCCAACGCGACGACGCCAACCTCGCCCCATTCATTGCCCAGATCTCGGAAGCCATCGAACACAAACTCCCCGAATCCAACGATCCCGCCGCTCTCGCCGCGCTCGGCTTCGACGACGATCTTCTGGCTACGTTTAGGACCATCCGAGTATCTACAAGAATCGACCAAGTGTACATAACGCTCCTCGGCGGAGGAGTTCTATCCGGTGTTGCCGACATCACAGAGTCTTGGCTCTGTGGTGACCAGCAACAAGTCAATGCACCTGGAGACGTGCGTCCACTCGCCTCGCGAATGTGCGCATTTCTTCAGGCGGCCCATGGTGTGTTCCAGTATACTTTATGGATACATCACCATGGACGTGTCGGACCAGGGGGATGACACAACTGAGGGATCTACGCACGGCCTTAAGCTCGAAAGGGTATGGCATCTAGTGTCTTGGGGACTGGGAATCTTCTTGGAATGAACTTTGGCATCACCTATAATGCAGAGCGCAATGACCCTCCAGTGACGATCTTTGATACATGTGCCTGACAGTTGCCGCACCTCCACCAGGAATGAGAACAGTTTCTTTGCCCATCTTCGAACAACTCTCATGTCTGACTCGGCGCCTCCAACCGAGCAGGTGGGAATCGGAAAATGTGTTCCCATTCGTTGCCCAGCAACGCGGTTGACTCATGCTGTTGTGCTGCCAACCCTTGGCCAGGACTCGACTCCGGACCAGACGGTGATTGCTGCTCTGCAGCAACAGCTCGCCCTCCTTGAAACGCAGGTCGCCGAGCTAAAGAGGAATCAACAGCAGCAGCAGTCAGTCATCCCTGAAACGCCAGCACGGAAAGTCGCTCGTGGGAAATCATCGATGAGCTCGAGTGGACTGGATCCGTCAGTTGTCGAGGGCTTCAAAGCCGAATTCCGCGATCCGAATGGTGTCATTGCGGCATTCCTCGAGTACGCCGACAAGATCGTCGCTGCATGGAAGGACAGCAGAGACTACATTGCGCCAACTGGAACGATCCTGCAAGCGAGCTCGACTGGCAAGAGCCGCCTCGTCGCGCAAGTCGGCCGCGAACGCTTTCTTTTCTTTGTATGCCTCCGCGACCAGAACGAAGTTGCATATCCGCCTCGTAGCAGCATCGCAGACACAATCCCTAGCAACTCAACAGAGTTCACGTCATGGGCGTTGGGATTCTTTGTCGTCTGCATTGAATACTTGACGGAGGTGCTTCGCAACGACCCTGATATGACGCCGGCCAAATGGATTGATCGCCAGATTGATCCAGACAAAGAAGCGGATTTCTGGGACGAGATCCACGCCAAAATGGAACAGTTCAAGAGCTCCCAACGATTCGTGACGGCTCCGTCAGCAGTTGCCGATCATCGTACCAGCACTATCTCTCACACAGATGCATGCGAGCCTGCAGGTATGTTTCATTTGGCCCAGTTACTGTTTTGTTGTTCCTCTGGAGCAACTGCTGACATATACATATTCGCAGATTATTCAATGCACACGTCATCAAGCCCGCACCGTCGAAGTGGATGCAACCTACTCGTTCAAGCGATGATCGGGTTTCAAAAGGCGCTTGAAAGGAGGGGCGACCCCAAAATGGCCCGTCTGATCTTTGCATTTGACGAAGCTTCGCGACTCATCGATCGACCAAACACCACTGGCCATGTCACAACCAACCTCGACCGGCTTCGCGAAGTGGCCAGCTGCCTGCCTCGATGCGTCACCAATGGCGTCATGGTCGTTTTCACGGACACCAACATGAAGGTCGCCGACATTGTTCGTGCCGAGGCACCAAGAAATCTGAGTTCCCTATGCGGCCTCGTCGCAAGCAAGATCTTCCCCCCATTCTGGGAGCTTCGCTTCTGGGATGTGAATACTGCCAAGTCGTCGTTCAAACGCATCGATCAGCTCATTCTGAGTGCCCTTCAGTCGGCCGCCAACACCTCGTCTGTCGAGTCGGTGATGAACGACAGCATCCTTGAGAGTGAGATCTGGGAATCACTGCGCCAGTTCGGCCGTCCAGTCTGGTCGAGTCTGACAGGGCCGGGGAAATTGAGGGACCTTATCAACATCGCACTTGGAAAGCTCTGTTGTTCGGCTAGCGGCTGCTCGAAAATACTCGACTCTAACGTGCACAACAACACTGTGCCCGCGTACCAGGCGGCAGCAGCAACGCTCTTGGCAGTTGACATTATCGGTACGGCCGTCCAACAAACATCGGACCTGACTGCGCGGTTTATGGCTGTTTGCGCACACATTACGCCAAAGTGTGATCGTATGACAGTCACGTACCCGTCCGATCCGGTTTTTGCCGAAGCTGCATTGACCGCACTCAAGTACGTTACTCCAGATCACCTGCACTGGAGCAAGGAGAGTGGTCTTCAGAGCTCGCTATGGACAAAGATGGCCTCCATACTGTTCACGGCTGTCAAGGATGGATTCATGTGCACTGGTGATCGCGGCAAGCTCGTTGCCCGTGTCTTGCTGTTGTTGGCGATGACAAAGGCGACTTGGACCGCTTCGCCCCACTGTTACTTGACCATGCCGGTGACGGTCGTCCGATTCCTGAAGGCTCTCTTTGGTGAAAAGCGCCAGCCTGTTCGTTGGGCAAATGGCAAGCCTGGTGAGTGTCAGGCGTCACTCCTGTGTGTGCATGGCATGATGACTGACAAGCAGTACTGTGGCTTTATCTGACAATCAGATCAACATATCGAGTGGAAGGAGGCAGTGCTTGACGAGGAGCTGCGTGATGGGCTCGTCTTTTTCAACCATTTCTGGAATGCACCAGACGGAAACAGTGTCGAGGCACTCAGAAAGGCCTTCAATTGCTGCGCGGCAATTGCGTGCGAGCGCGGCCAACGAAATGTTGATCTCGTCATTCCTGTTTTCTTGCCAAGACGGCGCGATTCTCGGCCATCCTTGTCCAGGTCAAGAACTGGCAGAAGGTATTGTGATGATTGAGTTTGCAGATGCAGGACTGCAGCATCTAGGACACGCAGTCTGACATTTGCTCGATTGACTTCGACTCGCACAGAGTGTCCCAACATTGGAGGCACAACAACTCGGCTTTCGGGCATCTGGCTTCGATTTTGCAAGCGTCGGCATGGACGAACCGCCTCACGTTGCACTGACGATGAGCCTCCGCCAATCTTCGTCTGACTTGTTTTGTTTGCATCAGAAGAACGCAAACGTATGTGATAGTGGCAGTATGTGCGTGCAAGATGCGGGCTGACGAGTGCTGCTACAAACAGAAATCGGTCGTGTTCTCTGGAGGAGTATCTGAGCTGTTTGGTGGCGAGTTCACTGCCGTGATTGGCGCCATCAAGACGACTCTGCCAAAAATCTTCCAAGACATGTGGGGTCAAGACTTTCCAGAATATCTTATGATGGAGGTGAGTGATTGATTGCTACTGCTCCACCATGTAATGATTGCGGTGCACACTTGAATGCTGACCATCATTTCAACAGTCGCGAACGGATCAGATTCATCAGGATGCCGGCAGCTCAGGGTCATCATCGGCCAGCGGAAGCGGCGCGCTGAAGAGAGACCCAGATGATAATGGAGTCGGGTTTGAGTCAAAGCGTAGCAAGCAGAAATAGCAGTGTTACCAAGTTGGCATGCAGGCAGACAGCATAGCAGAGAGGATTTGCATCGAATGAAGATCATTTGCACCAATGGGCTCTCGCATTCCTCTCTGAATGTCAACTGTTACACACCGCTCGATCCATCTCAACCGCAGGTACATGGCCACGCTCAGCCTACCCGACGGCGACGCGGACAGCAAGTGCGACACAGCTGCCATCTGCACTGCATTCCAGACACACAACACAGCCAACCCGAACAGCAACCCTGACATTGACCCAAGACTCAAACGTATCCAGACGTCCGGCTTTATGTAAAGAACTCGTGGACATTCAGGATAAGGTGCTCGACTACGTTGCCTCGCGCACCAGAGTCAACAAGATCGAGCTGGGTGCTTGGAATGGGGGGTTTTAGCAGTGTTGGTCCAAACACAACACCAAGATTTGACGCAACCATCAGATTCTTGGCAGCCAGCTCATGAACCCTGGTGGTTTGCAGCGTATCGTTTGTTAATGCTTTCAAGTCACAGCTGGTCAAATGCACTCCCACCTGAATAGATGCTTGATCAGATAAGCGAGAGTTGAAAAGTGTTCTCTGGGAATGGCTCTCAGCAATTCCTTGAACGTTGCATTCCTTTCGTCATCAATTTGGGTTCCTTTGTAATGCCAGTCAGTGTATGTTACAGGAGATAGAGCAGCCCTCAGGCACTTACTGACGCAGTCGATCAGATCCGTGTATATGCTTGAGCTAACGAGCGAATCGGGAAGCTCGCGAAAATACTGTTTGAGCGCAGAAGTCACGGCGGTTACGTCGAAATGGCACGACTCGTCTTGAAAGACAAGAGGGTCACCTCTGTTCACTGCGGCGACAATCTTGTTAATTTGCACAACTGGGCCTGACTTTCTATACACTCCTTCGTACTCCAACCCTATTGGAATGATAGCGTCAGATCAATAGCCAATACAACAGCCGTCAAATAATGCATACCATGCTGCTCAACATGCTCAATGCACTGAACGACAAACTTGGGAACGTCGCCGCCGCCCTCAAGCCGAAGCTGCTGAATGAGATCAACTCCAAACACTGATGTTTGTGCCTGCGTTGCAATACCTACGAATGACGATGAATGGCACAAAGTCAATGGCGATGCGTTGGATAGCATCGGCATCGCACTAACCAACGACAGCAGTCGGGAGAGCCTTGCCGATGGATATCACTGTGGAAGGCATGCACGACCCATGAACGCTTGAAGAGCACTTGCTGTGGCAATGATAGCCACATAAATCGCAGCGCAGCTCCTTGCCCCAAAGCTTTTCGTTGCAGCAGTCGCATTTCTTTGGAGAGAGATACGAGTGCGGTAAGAATCTATGGTACGGACGTTCGAGTGTGCGATCAGCCTTGCTTGTATTCACTGTCAAGCCACCTTCGCCTGCAGCTGTGTCAAGCATTGGTCAGCAAACATGCCCTGTGCACAGCGATCTCATGATAGAAGACTTACGACTCTTTGCTTTACCGGATTGTGCAGACATGGCTGACACGGACGATGCACCAGCAAGAGCGTGGGGATAGTCTGCTACTTGGGTCGCCGTGTCAAGCAAATCGCTGGACGCCACATATGGGCTTTGTTTCTTGCTCGACAGTCCACCGGCAGCCTTGAGAATGTTGTTTTTGAGATCATTGGCCCACTTAATTGTCTCCTTCCCGACATCGTTGGCTTTCGACGACACTGTCTTTGACCGCTCGCGTCGCGATGTCCGTTTTGCTGGTGAACAGCCGTCTTGTTGGCTTGGTGAAGCGATTGCTGGCGAAAGATCTTCATCGTCTCGCTTGTACTCCGTTATCGACCTCCCAATCGGCCGCATACTTGAGCGCTTACTTGGGGAACATGCAGCCGCCTGTCCACTGCTGTCGTCTCGCAGCTGATAGTCACACGAAAATGGACGACTGGACCCATACTCACTTGTGCATACCGACCGTAGCGATTGATGTTGGCCGGATTCGTTGAGAACACCGTTGTGTTGATCGATTGACTGGCGTGCACTCTCCAGCGACGCCAGCACAGGCGGTGCCTCAAACGTCACCAGATCCTTGAGAAAAATGTCAAACTCCTGCCTCGCAGTCTGCTTCGACTTGTGCAGGTCCTCGACATCGTCAAAGAGTCCTTTCCGCCGTTCCTTGAGATTCTCAATGTCCTGCTGGAACGTCTCAATGAGCAGCTGCGAAGTGGCAGTGAGCTCGCCTGCGCATTCCACTTGTTTGCTGGTCATCTCCTGTTAACTTCAAGCCAAGGAGCCAGCACAAGTGCACTAGCCGGATCCAACCTTGACAACAGCCCAAGAAAATGCTGGATCGATTGGTGTACATCCTGTGCGAGAACAGACCGCTGCATACCAAGCTCGTCGATCTCGTCTTTCAATCGCGCAGCCTCGGCCGTTTGGCGCACAATTGCTTTGTCTAGATAGCTGCTGGCCATGCTCTTGGCTGCCATGGTACGCAGCGTATCCAATTCAGCTGCGCAGAGTTTCAGACGTGCCTCGGCATCTTGACGGCCGAGCTTCTGTTCATGCAGCTGGTCTTGGAGAAGAGCAATCATGTCCTGCTCGCCTGGGATTAGTCTGCAATGTGCGGTATGGCTGGATCGGCCATGAAGTGCTTCCACTTGCCTGCAGCTGCCTTGCATTCCTTTGACTGTTTGCGAGATCGGCTCGCAACTGATTGGTGTCGAGGCTCCCAGCATGATCCATTCCAATAACTGCTTTGGAGCTCGCTCGCCGGTCGACACTTGTATATTCGCCCACACTGCCCAGCTCTGTCGAGCCATCTTCCTCTGCGTGTATCTGCGAGACTCGACCTGACAACATGCCTGAGCTCCTTCTTCGCATGTTGCTGCTGTACATGTAATGCGAGGCGTTGGACTCGAATGAAAAGGATGAATGAAGCGGTGCTGGATTCGTCGATTCTTGCGGTGCCCCCATGCTTACATCTCCATGATTGCGCTGCTGATGCTCCTGCTCCTGCTCCTGCTCCTGCTGCTGTTTATCCATTGCGTTAGCATGTGCACGAGCCTCGACCAGGTTTAGAATCACCTTTGGGCTCGTCCCTGTGCGATGCCGCGTCTCCGCTTGAAGCTCATCAGTATTGGCGACTTGGTTTTCGCGAATGCCCTTCAGCTTGTCGAGAGCATGCCGGGGTTGGTCAGACAGAGCCGTTGGTGTTGCCGCATTTAGCATTTTAGTCGACTCAGTGTCTGTCTTGTCTGGCTGCGTCAATGCCGGTGATATCGGTGGCTTTTCCTCCCCAGTTTGGTGGTTGAGGCGATGCTTGAATGCCAAACTCGACGTGGTCGGTGTCGGTGACTCGGCAATGCTTGCGTTGAGCGATGGCGGGGGCAAACCCATTTGTTTGCTACTGTTGTTGCTGCCTGTGTGTGCAGGCTTGGGTACCTGGTCAGCTGCATCGATACTGCTCCAGGCCTGGTATCCGTGCTGCAGCCGTTTCTTTCTGTAGCACGCCACGCAGTACAGGTGCTGGATGTATTCAGTGCTGTGAGTAGATCAGCGGCGTTGTGCACAGAGTTTGGTGGTGCCAACTTGCGTTTTCATGAAGCGCGTAGGTCAGACCGTCAATGGCATTGAGACACTGTATTTCGCATCGGCCGTTCAGTCGTGTGCCATCTGCCAATCGGCACTTGTTCTCTCTTACCAAGATGCAGCGGAAGCAGTCGGCGTGGTATGTGTGCGTTCCTGTTGAAATGGCCGACTCGAGGATTGGCTGATTGCATGCTTCGCATTGATAGGAGCATGCTGTACACAGCGGCTGTCTCAACCGTGGTGGTTACCATGAGAGCAGCAGGGTATCGCGTTGACGGATGGTCTGATCTCAACGTGTCGCATCCGCTTTACCTTGCCGTCCTCTGCGAGCAGAATCGTTTCGTTTGCGGCATTGAGTGTCTTGGCACATCCCGAGCATTTGAAGCACGCGACGTGGTAGTACGCATCACTGCAGGTAATGACCTCTCCGACACCAAGCCTTTGAGAGCAGCCGGCGCATGGCAAGCCAGCAAACGACATCTTGGGCACCATATCATTGCACGACCCAAGAGTCAAGGGTCAGCATCCTGCAAAGATTGCCAGTGGGCGACGCACAGATGCGAGCGTGCCACTTACAACAATGTGACCTGTTTGGTCGATCGGGAGAGTTCCCTCTCTGAAATAGTTGACATTGGAATGGCCACGTGACTAGATCGTATCAAACAGTACTTGTGCAGGTTACCAAGTGCAGCAGCGTCTGGATCTGGCGTGGCGCAACGCTTCTATGCGCAGGATCACACAGTGTCCGCACCTCCCCTATTCCACCAGGATCGACCAATCGCAGCCCGGCCATCAAGGGTTTGCAATCGCGTCGGGTTGTTGTTTGCACGATCATGGACCCAGCCAGCACGCTCGCCAGCGCACGGACCCTCGCAAGCCAAGGCTTGCACCGCTCTGTTCAGCTGCTGGTAGGTGGATGTGCTTGCTCTCAGCATGGGTCTTGCAGCTTCTCCAGTGGCGCACACTCAACGTTCGTTGCTGTGTTGGACAGGCAGGTCTGCTTCTGTCCGACCGAACTCAGCCAAAGACACGAGCGCAAGAATGCGAAACGCTTGCACTGTATGCCGAGTCCCTTGCCGAAGGAGGAGAACACCGTCGATCCTTGGTATATTGCGTCCTCTGCATGCACCTGTCTGCCCAGCCATTCTAAGCTTCCTACCCTCGACAGAAATACTATGAGCGAGCGCTGGATTTGTTTCACTCGCACCTTCCAGCCTCGAACCGACTGGATCAACTTGAGATCAAGGTGCTTGGTGGTTATGCCAACGCCTGCATTCGGACTGGAGAGCTATACAAAGCCAAAGGATCGGTATGCCACCCCGCAGAGCTGTCCTGCATCAGCGCTCATCGGATGCTAACCAGCGTACACACATAGCTCGAGTCTCTGGAAGAGCGTCGTCGTAGCCCATCGATCTGGAGGCAGCTTGCATGGCTCTACGACGAGCTTGGCGAAATCAAGGCAGCAATCCAGTGCCACAAGGCTATTCTGAGGTGCCATTGTAGTGCTTGACCCATAGGGGCCAGCGGACGCTCTCCCGCTGGTTATTGGACTAATATGGCAATGGTTGAACAGAGCAAACCCAGACGCGGTTGAATCGGCCATCTCTCTGCTTGACCACGCCGTTCCTTATGCAGAGGTTGAGTTGCTGGTTTCCTCCCAACAGGCGTATCAGACGGTCCGTATGTTCATCCAAGCACACGCAGCGGCACGAAAGCACGAGCACTCTGGTAAGTCGCCGAGGATGAACTCGTTAACTGCATCTTTGCTGCCGTTGATTGCATGATTGCTGATATCAATTGTGTGCAGCTGCATTGCAGATCCTCACCTCTCTCGAGAACATGCATCCGTTTTGCGTCGACATCCAACTCGAGATTGCCATGTGCCATGTTGAAAGTGGGAACAGCAATGCTGCTCGGTTGTGCTACACCAAGGTGTGCTGAAGAGTGCACGCAAGAGCGCGACTGTCAATCCATGCCAAGCTGCTAATCCATGCAATGGCGACATGCACAGATTCGCAAGCTCGAGCCAGACACAAGCAGCCAAATGGATATCTATGCTGGCCTTTTGCAGGCGCACGGAAAGGTGCAAGCAGTCAACAAGTACAACCGCCTAGTGTTAAGGTGCATGGTGCCAGGTAGCCACTGGACTGACTGATGACGCATGCTCTAGTCTTGCAGAGGACTTGTTCCACATATCGGAGGAACGGCCAGAGCCGTGGCTTGCCATGGCTCGATATTGCGAGATGAAGGGTCACCTCGATCAGGCGCTATACTTTGTGGAAAAGGTGCGGAAATGGCAGCCATCAGCAAACGAACCGAGCAAGCTGACACATTTTCTTTATTCAGGCAACAGTTTGGAATAGCCGCCATGTTCCTACGTATCATCTCAAAGGTTCACTGCTGCTAGCCATGAATCGGCCAGCCGATGCGATTCTGTCCTACCGCTCAGCCTATCGGATATCACGCGATGTGGTCACCTATGAAGGTTCGTTTGCACATCATACCAGGACATTGCACACGCGTCTCACTGCTCCGGACTGCATGCAGGCATTATTGAGTCGTACCTTGCCCTTGGGCAAACAAACCAAGCCGTGGCAGCTGCTAATGAGGCATTGAGGCTCATGCCAAAAAGTGCGAGAGTGTTGACACTGATGGGAGTCGTATTTGAAAAAGTTCCAACCAAGGCAGGCAAGGTAGAGAAGAGATCTGACCTGACCATCCTGTGCATTGCTGCTTTGTCTGACCATCCAAGTGCCGATCGACCCAACTGGCGCACGCTGCCTGCGATAGGCTCGCGAGTTTCTTGACAAAGCGTTGCGAGTTGATCCCAACTGCATTGAGGCTATTTTTGCGCTTGCTCACAACCACGAAAGCCATGACTCGCTCGACGCTGCCATCACACTGTAAGCGGCTGCCGTCATCGTCAGGGAAGGCTGAATCGTGAAATCAATCAAGCAGCTGACGCACATCGATCCATTAGTCTGGAAGAGCATCTCCCCTTCCATCACAATGACACGATGCACTTGCGACTTGCGCATTTGTATCTGAAGAAGCAGGACTATTCCAAAGCAACCGAGCATTATCATGCAGCGCAAAGGTACGCCAAGGCCATTTATACCGTTGCATTTCCTTTGTCTGCTGATACATGGGCACGACCCTCCGTTTGCACCAGAATCAATCCCGAGTGCCTTGAAGCCAAAGCAGGTCTCGAGAAAACAGACAAGCTGATCAATGGGACTCTTGACCATGATGATGATGATGAGCTGGACGACGGAATGGATCTTGCTGAAGAAAGTATGGGCGATCACAGTCAAGACGACGCTTGAATGAAAGCCATTCATTGCTGAATCAAAGCCGTTGCCAACGCAGCCGAGTAGATGCTGTAGATGCGCATGCAGATACACGACTACTTTTCCTTCTTGTACGTGTCGAATCGAGTGGGTGCCTGCAGTCCGGAAAGCAGGCGGACTCCAAAGACGAGAATCACAACCAGGATGACGGTCGATGTAATTCCCATAAAAATGGCATCATTGAAGAAGACGTACTTTTGGAAAATGCTGCGCTTGCTGTACGGAATCGTGAGGTTGCTTGACGAGGGCTGTGCTCTCTTGTTGAGAATGGGATCGGCCTTTATGGCGAAGCCAGCAGCAGATCGATTCGTTGCATGCAACAGCCGAGACCGGCTCATCAGTTGACCAGAAGTGGTTGGATGCAACATTTGCCAACTTACCAGATCAGCAGGCGTGTCAACAAAAGTCTCGGACGATGTGACAAAAACGACACTGTCTGGGAATGCTGTGCCAATCTTGTCAAGAGCGCGTCGCAAAAGTCTGTCGTCGCGCTCGAGGGCATCAAACTTGTCCGCTGACGACGACGAGCTCAGGTTGTCGAGCTCAACCATGATTGCTGAAGCGATTCCGTTGTGCTCAAGGTCGGCTTATCAACAGCAATCAATCGTAAATGCGCTGTCAAGCGAGGTGCAGGCCGTGTGATTCCCAGACACACTGACATACCGTCAGTCCAACGCTTGACGGCCATGCTCTGACCACAGTGATCTTTGAGAATGGACTGAATTGCTGACACGGGAGCCGTCTCTTCCGACACGAAGCGGGGAATGTTGGCAGACATCTTGGCGCTACTGTACGCGTGCTGCATGCCATCGAGATATGGCGCCAAGGCGTATTGCGCCAGTTTTTGTTGGGTGAGCGAGAGAGACGACCGGGATCATTCAGTAGCATCCGGCAGCAAGGCACACACGCCTTGCGAGATGGAAGCATAGGACATACGTGAAGGTTGGGAAGGGCTTTTGTGAATCGGAGCATGTCGCCCGTCTGCAGCTGTGTACGTTTAAGAGGAGAGCAAGATAGCATATCGGGTAAGCGAGTGGCGCCAATCAGAGCGCACAGCAAGTATACGCAGGAGCAACCCACGCCGGGCCAGTGGACAAGGACGGCCGTGGAGCGGCTGCAATCGAACTGGCTTTGCAGGACAGGGGCCAGCGTCGACGCGCTCCCCGCGTACATTGACGAGGGCAGACGGATGGCCCTGCATGGTGGGATGAGGCGGTTGAATGCCAGTGAGCGTTGGACAGACATGCAGAGTGCGTGCGCCGTTTCGTATCGTATGGCGTCGTATCGCAGCAGCGCATGGCAGGCGTGCGTGGCAGCACAGGGCAGTTAGCGTCCATTGTCCATCTTGGCCCTTGCCTGTGGGCAGACAACCGACAGCCGTAACAGGGACAGCAGACTGCGGGCCAAGGCTTACTCGTCGTTGGACCACATCAGCAGTGGCGTCGAAGCCGTGCCCGCAGCGTTTCCAGCATCAGCTGCCGGCACAGACGCCGAGACGGTGGCGGAGAGTGCGACCGCAGAGAGCCACAGGACGTTGCTGAGCATCTTAACGAGATCTTAAGAATCACGGTACAACCCAGCAAGGTGCCGGTCGGTCCTTCAACGTCCACCAACGTCCACCAACACACACCAACGTCCGCCAACACACACCAACACACACCAACGACGCTCACCAACCCCCTCAAATGAGCTCGCCATCGACGCTTGACGCTGGCTCTATATCCGAAGAGCTGGCTGCAACCAAGGCAATGCCGTCCCAGCTCCTTCTCCCGCAGCCCACCAGACGATACGTCTATGTCCCGGTCTCACAGCCGCTGTTCCATTCGCTGTCCGCCTATCGCCTAGCATCGCCCAGAGCAGCTGTTCAAAGTCAAGACCCGCCGCCGTCGAAGCGTGCCCGACTTTCCGACTCGAACACATCAGCAACCCCGCCTGTGGTCGCAGGCATTCCGCGTTCGCGCGAGGGCGATGACGGCGCTGGTGCTGTGTCTTCTGCAGTCTCGGCTGCTTCCCATCACGACACTTTGGGCACTGCGACGCGCATGGCTCATCCTGCACAAGCATTGGCCGACGCTCCGGCTTCGGGCATCCAACAGCAAGGGCGGCACAGCCAGCAGGCGATTGATGGCAGTAGGCCCTCGGATCGTCCTTTCGAAGAAGACTCTACAACGCCAAAGCATGTGGATGGTGCCGACACGGATGTCGCCCGTCTGGGACATGCGCGCGGGGGATTGCCGGTTGTAAATGGCGGCACTTTGCATTCGCGTGGCTCCGGCTTGGACAGACCTGTTTCCGACGATCCGTCGCTTGCAACTTCTGCCATCCAGTCTTCGGGGTCGCTCCAGAACACCTCGGACAAACATAGGCACTTGCTGCATCAGCCGCCTCGCAAAAAGCATTTATCAATGTGGACGGTTGACACTGACGATGTCAGCAGCACGAGCAGCGCGCCGCCTGCTGTTGAAGAGACTGCACACTCGCTCCAAGCCGATGTACTGGCCCAGCGAGGATCACAGCTGTCAAACGAAGTAGCGCGCGATGATCCGGCGCACGATCGCAGCTGGCGCGACTCGCTGAGCTCAACATCTAATGCGGCAGACAGCATGCAGTCTCTTGGACGTTTTCGTCGAGATGCGAGCGGAGACGATCATGGCATCGCAAGCGCAAATGCCTCTGTCAAGACGGAGTTGCTTGTACAAACCTCTCGAGCCCAATCCTCCACCTGGTGCCAGTGATGCCCCGACTACTGATACTGCGGATGCTTCTGCGGGAGTTGAGGCCCGGAAGAAGAAGAAAGGAAAGCCTCGTCGCGACCACCGGTATCTCTCCAAGCAGGCCTTGAGGCCAGCCATTGAAGCTGCCGCGATTATCCGTGACCACCCGCGGCCGTACGTCTTTTGTAAGTCTGTCTGATCAGCGTGATCTACGTTGATCTGCTATTGACTTGGCCAATCAAGTATGCGACTAATGCCATCTGGGCAGTGGGTGATGAATCTAGACGCATTGTGGACGACAACTTTGAAACGATTACACTCGAGTATCCCGGAGATAACGCCCGTGAAGGGTGCGTAATGTTATGCAGTTGCTGATTGCCCGTGCCACCCATTGTCCGCCTGAACCGCGTGGCTGACCCATGCATGTCTGGCATCTCTGCTGTTGCAACATTGCGCGATAACCGGCATGCGTAATTTAGATTTCCGATTGTTGTTCCAAGCCGAAGCTCAGAGGCCGAGTACAATCCGATTAATGACATTTACGTCACGACGCAAATGATCTCTCAGCACTGTTTGAGTCCCGAGCAGGCTTCCCAGGTTGGCGACTCGCGAAGTGGCATCATTCGTGGCATTATGAAGGCATGCCATCGTCGCGATCCGATCGCCCTGCAGTCGGCCATCGCAGACTTTAACCAAGTCATCTCCCGGCTGCGCGACGACGGTGCATTCGAGCAAGATGAGATCCGTGGCCCCCCGGCCCCGTACGAGCTTGTGACGCACATACTTGAGCAGGCATATGCTCGATCTGTCGCACCATCTTCCCATCGCCTTAACAACTATGAAGGTGCTGGCCGTTTCCATATTGGCGTAGAGTTGCGCATGGCGCACCCCGACTGACCAATTGTGCCCTTACCAGGCTTCTCGGACAATGTTTACGGCGAAATCAAGCACAGCTTTGTGCATGATCTCATCAAGCAAGCCGGCATTCAACCCCACCATATCTTCTTGGATATGGCAAGCATGCGCCGCGCTTCTTGCTGCACATGTTTCTGTCTGCGCTGCTGACCATCTCTTTCAATCTGCCAAACCCTGTTTGGAACCCGCAGGGCAGCGGTATCGGCAATGTCGTTCTTCAGGTTGCTGCCGAATGCTTGTGCGAGAGCTACGGAATGGAGATCATGGAGATCCCCAGCCAGTTGTCCAAAAAGCAGAGATCCGAGTTTCTGTCGCGCATGAGGTATACTATTCGCTCCTGCCGAAGCCCCGCTTGCACAGCAGCGTGTACGGTGCTCACTTCTATGGGCACTGGCAGGTACTACGCCAAGCCGTGTGGACGGATAATCGTCAAGCAGGGGGACTTTCTGGAGGACCCAGACATCCACGAAGTGATTGCCAAGGCAGACGTGATCTTTGTAAACAAGTACGCGGCTCCTCACCAACCGGCCGCCGATGTTGGTGGGATCGCTTTGCTGACCTTGTGTCCCTTGGCGATAAATGCCACCACGGCCGGCGCTAGCTATGCGTTTGGCGCAGAGTTGAACCAGGGCATTTTGGCCCTGTTTCTGGACCTGAAGGAGTCTGCCAAAGTGATTTCGTTACGCAGTTTTGTCCCTGTCGACAGGAGACCAAGCCTGCGCCGGAGTAATGCGATCGAGTCCATCTTTACCGTGAAGGAGGTATGCTCTACTTTGCCCAGCATAAGATGGCCCTGTCGTGGTGATATTGACATGATCTGTTGATCGCCGCTCAGTACCACTATGCCAGAGACAGGTGAGTTTCTTCTGCTTCTGCTCTTTTGGATGTGTTCGTCTGCACTGCTGACCCAGTCCTGGCTCCAGCGTGTCTTGGATGGTCGAAGGCGGCAAGTACTACATTCACACAGTCGACCGCAGCAAGTTGAAATAAAGAGCGCTTTCCCACAAGTGTTGTGCCCTTGCTACGCAAGGTAGTGGTGTCAATGTTGAGATTCTTGGGATTAGTCAAGGTGAATATATTCTTGTATTCCAACAGAGCGGGTTGTTATGCAGTCCCTGTCACAGCCTTCGCCTTCTGCTCTGGTTGCGGTTGCTGCGGTCGCGGTCGCGGTCGAGGCAGATCAAGGACCTCGGGAAAGACGACGTTCTCAGTGAACGCGTCTTGGTCCTGGTGGTCTTTGTGAAGCGGGATGGCAAAGGAGATGGCGTTCAGGTTGCTGACGCGAAACACGGCGACGTAGAACTGGCTGTGGGAAAAGACTGGCGCTGGGAGGTACAGGCCGACGCGAGTGAGGGTTTGGCCCTGCGACTGGTAGGAAGATGTCAGCAGAAGGGATGGAATCGCGCGAGAGATGAGGTGCATGAGGCTGACGTACCTTGTTGATGGTCATGGCAAAGGATGGACGGAGCGGGAACTGCAGACGGCGGATCGTGTATCCGTTGTGCTTGGTGGTGTGCGGGATCTTTGGGAGAAGGATCGTGGAGTCAATGCCGCTCCTTGGACATCAGCGCTGCTGTCCTCGTCGTCAATGCCGCCTTGACCATCGTAGTCACTCGCCCCGTCGTCCATCCCGACGTCTTGATCACCGGGCACATCCTGTTCCATGCCATACAGCGGCTGTTGCAGGTGGGCGATCGCAGCCTCTGCATCAGCATGCGCATCAGCGTCTCCTCGTTCGGCTTGCTCTGGGAGTTGCTGGATCAGATATGCGTGTGCGCCATGTGCAGGCAGCTGAGCGGGCTGGGCTGGCTGTGCTGGTGCGGCTGCAATGGCATCGACCATCTGGCGACGCTCTGCCAGCGAGGTGATGTTGTCCTTGGGAACTCGCTTCAGGTCCTTGTGCCAGCCTGGCTCGCCATGCATGAACAGCAGCGGGAAGCTGAACGGGAAGCACAGCGGGTTCATCTCCGAGATCCTGTGCGACTGGCCACCGCTGGTGTGGAAAACAAAGTCAAACCGCTGGCGTGGGACACCCTCGCGCAGGTTGATGATCGCAGCAATCTCGTCGTCCGACTCGGGCAGACGCTCTTGGCGGTTTGCGCTCGCCACAAACTGAAAGGCGATCGACTGTGCCCTGAGCTTGTTGACGGCCTGGATCACGCGGCAGATGGGATTGAGGTCGAGTAGCATCTGCTGGATCCTCCGGGTCAGCGTAATCGAGAGGCCGCGAAACAAACCCTGGCGCTGTTGCAGCCGGGCACGGGCGTCGTAGCAGTAGATCTGGGCGAACTTGGTATTGGCAGCCGCAAGGCCAGTGTCGAGATCTGCAATCCAGTGGTGCACCCTGCCGAGAATGGCCAAGATCTTGGCACCGCCAAACGGTGCTGCATCCTTGATGCCAGAAGACGCCATGGAAAACATGCTGTTGAATGCGTGGATGTTCTCTTGGAACTCTCGTGCACTTGGATCTGTGCCGCGTATCAGCTCAAGGTAGCGTGCAGGCGGCACCTTGTGATCTGGAAGCCGGACTGCTCCATATGCGCAACAGGAGCTGATGTTGCGTACGCCGTATCGGAAGTGCCGTTTCTCGGGAGCCTCTCTGAGAAAGAACTTGGCACCGCAGAAGATGCACCGTTGATTCATACGGTCGCAGTCGTCGGGATGAGGGGGATTGGTAGGGATGCCATCCACTTGCACGCCCAACCGCAACAGTTGGTTCACGCGACTTTTCTTCGGCTTGTCATGGTCTGGAGGATATGCAGTCAGTGTGTGGACGGGCAGCTGCGTGCAGGCAGGCCACTGTCGCATACTTATGGCATGAACGGTCGGTGGGTTGGCTGCAGCTGGTGTAGCTGGTGCGTTGTCAGCCTGAGCATTGGCCTGGGCATTGCCTGCAGGTCACGTCCAGTGAACACGCACATATGTATCAGTCAGCCAGTCAGCCATGCACACGCAAAGCCAGCAGAGAGAATGCCAGACAACGCACCGTTGGCCATTCCATCCCAGCCGTTCATCTCCAACTCGTTGAGATCATCCATGCCAATCCCCCCTTGATTGAAGCGTATGATCTCAATCACGTTGTCTGCGGGCTCGTTTTCAAGATCCCTGATGCCGATCTCATAGTCGTCAATGGGCTCGAGATGGCGATCGTCCGGCAGCAACTCGGCCAACCGCACATCAAGAATGTCGGGATGGTCGTCAAGCTGGAGCAGTTGAGGGTGTGCAGGCATCTGAGGAACGTCCTGCTGCGGCTGTTGCTGTTGCCGTTGCGGCGGCTGATCTTGAGAAAGCGGCAGTTGCGTCAACGGCTGAGACGGCTGCGAATGGCCCCAATCCTCGTCTGGCTCCAGTCTTGGGTTGTCGAGATCCGCATGCTGGAGATGATCCAAGATGCTCACCCGGTCGTTGTCATTGAAGTACCGTCGAGCGGGAAGCGGGACGATGTTGTTGCTGTCCGCTGCGAACACTGAAAAGCTGAACCCGACGTTGGGCGGTCGCGCAGGTGCTGGTGCAGGTGCTGGTGCTGCCGAGTTGAGCCGTGGCGCAGGTGCAACGTCAGCCTGCATGATGTTGCTGCCAGGGTCTTGCACGTCGTTGGACGGAACGGCAGGTTGCGCAGCGGGCAGAGCGACTGCAGCATCAAGCATGTCAGCATCGAGACCGCCTGCAGGTTGGACAGCGACTGGCGGGGCTGGCTCTCATGGCAGTGGGACTGGACGAAGCGACGCTTGCAGCCGCCGCCGCGTCCGGAAACATTCGCGTTGTCCGGCCAGCAGATGGGCCGCCAACGTTGCTGCTGCTGCTGCTGCTGCCAGTCCTGGAAAGTGCTGCGTGGTGCTGCACGGCTGCCGTGCACTGCACTGGCCTGAAAGCGAAGGAGGTGGATGGTCCAGGCGGCTGGGGCTGCTGGCTGTGCGGTACCTCACGAACAGGCTGAGGCTGCACAGGACGGGGAAGGAGCGGGCGAAGCGGCTGGAGCGGGCGAAGCGGTGAGGGCGGGACGCTGCTCTGAGATGACTGCTGCGACGACAGAGACTGCTGCTGGCGACGGAACCGTTTGCGGGCAGCTTGGTCTTCAGAGTAGCTGGTCGTGCTTGCCAGCCCTCCACGGCGTCGTTTCTGCGGCCGCTGTCCATCGCCGTTGCCGTTGCCGTCCATGGCCGATGGCAGATGGCCGATGGGTGAAGTTGAACGTCAGATCTGGCGTCGCCTGGACAGCAGCGAACGTGCGGCCATGAGCAGGCAGTGCAACGGAATGGGGAGTGCAGGCCGATGCGTGTATTGGGGCAGACAGGCATGGAGACAGGAGAGGTGACACACACAGAGGCAGGCGAGCAGCGAGGCAGCCACTGGCTGTCCGCTGTGCCTATCGACTGACCAATCAGAAGAGTGGTGGACGAAGATTAATGTGTATTCCCAAATTTTTCCCCCAAAAACCACAATGTCGACCTACTCCAATTGTGAGTCCCTGCTGAGTGCCTCTGCAGCTACTTTGCGGAGGCACACTGAGAGACGAGAGACTGTTGGCGCTAACACACATGCTGCCATGGCAACCGTGGAAACGATGCGCATACTGCACACCGCACACCGCACACCGCACACCGCACACCGCACTGGGTTGGCTCGACTGCAGTTGTTTTGGCCACGGTGGGTTTTGGCGCCTCACAAGATGATCCTGGACAGAGCAGCAGCAGCTGTTTGTGTGGGGGGTGGTTGCTCTCTGCCCATAGCACACCAGCCACCAGGCGGCCCAGCCAGAAGCAGCATCGGCCAGAAGTAGCAACCGTAACAGCATGTTCAAGTTGGCTGACTGGCCTTTCTTGGCACTGGCTCCCAACAGCTTCGAAGTATCAAGTCGAAGGGCGTCGGCAAGACCATGAAGGAGTTGCTGACGCTGTAAGTCGTCCTGTCCATGTACTGTACTGCACCAGCCGATTCGTTTCAAGCAGAGCGACTGGCCAGCCAGCTTGCCATATGTGCTTCCTGACGCCGCACGGCCTTGCCTGCCTCGTCTGTGCTTGGCCCTGCAGCTCGCAGGCTCGCGACGGCAAGCTCATCGGTGTCGACAAGTTTGGCAACGAGTACTACGAGAACCGCGAGGACATGCACGGTAAGTGAGCATAACCACCATCGTCGCCCGGTATCGAGCCATGCTAAAGTCGTGCTCTGGCACAGGCCGTGATCGCTGGGTCAACTTCAAGAAGTGGGACTTTGATGCCTCGCAGGTTCCTCCCGAGTGGTAAGCCTCTCCGGCCCAGCATGGCGCACGTGCTGCTTGCTGCGACCCTTGCTGATCCTTGCGTCGGAGTGCAGGCACCAGTGGCTCCATCGCATGACGGACGATCTTCCCTCTGACAAGACCCTGCCAAAGCCCTTCTTTGGTCTTGAGCATCGCGAGAACATGACCGGCACTCGCGGCGCATTCAAAACTTACAATACCACGGTCCCGAAGCTCAGTGCTTGGGAGCCGCAGACCAAGGCCAGACAATAAGCTCGATTGGGCCAGTGCCATAGCAACAGACATTCAGATATCTCCTGCGAAAGCAGCCCATCTTGCGATGCACATGGACGGACTCTGGTGAATGAAGCGCCCCGAGTTTGCCATTCGCGCCGAGGCACCATTTTGGGTTTCCCACAAAAACGACACGGCACGATGGCATCGAGGCGAAAGGCTCTTCTGAAAGGTTGTTGCTGCTCAGACTGTGCGCGCAGGCTGCGTGCGACGGCCGCCTCCAGCAGACACCGGCTGCCACTGGCGACTGACCCCTTTGCCGCGCCGCCCCACTGCCGTCGACACACATTGCACGCACCAACTCTCCGCTCTTGCTGAACTCGCACAACAACATCAGTCATCATCCTCGGAGACAGCGGGTAGGTGCATACGCAGGGTGCTTTCTCGGTCGTTGCAGAGCAGCAGCGGCACTTTCATCTCCAGGCTGGCCGGCTTCTTGCGCTCGCTTGGCCATAGCTTGCAACCTTGCAGCCTTGCGGCCTTGTAGCCTTGTAGCCTTGACGGATTCCAGCGCAAGGGCGGCTCGAGCCTGCTGGTCACATGCTGGCTGACAATCGACTCTCTGATGTGCCCTGGCCACAAACAACAGTGTCGGCAAGACGTCGCTGATGAACCAGTATGTCAACAACAAGTTCAGCACCCAGTACAAGGCAACGATCGGAGCAGACTTTCTGACCAAAGAAGTCCTCGTTGATGACCGATCGGTTACAATGCAGGTAAGCTGCCGCCTGGGAATCCGGCATGGCTGTCTGAATCCTCGATTAGAGGCGCAATCGTGCACGCCTACTCACGATACGGCTGTAAACCAGATTTGGGACACTGCCGGACAGGAGCGGTTCCAGAGCCTGGGCGTGGCGTTTTACAGAGGCGCCGACTGCTGTGCTCTTGTTTACGACGTGAACAACGTCAAGAGTTTTGAGAACTTGGACAGCTGGCGAGACGAGTTTCTGTTGCAGTCAAACTCTCGCGATCCAGACAACTTCCCTTTTGTCGTCATAGGCAACAAGGTCGACGTCGAAGAGTCAAAGCGACAGGTACACTGCCTTGCACCCGCCGTCATGCTCGTGTGTCTTGCTCCTTTTTGGCACTAACGCGACGTGGTGAGTAGGTCACCCAAAAACGCGCCATGACGTGGTGCCAGCAGAAAGGCAATATTCCCGTGAGTGCACAAACTACCATGAATGGCGGGCGAGCTTGGTACCACTTGCTTGCCCACGCTTGCCAGCTTGCTCATGCGTCCTTTTGCTGATATTCTGGGATACAACGATGCATAGTACTTTGAGACGAGTGCCAAGGAGGGCATCAATGTGGACAAGGCATTCCACATTATTGCAAAGAACTCTTTGAAGCAAGAGGCAGAGGTTGAGCTGTACAGGTGTGTGCATTCAATTCCAATCATTCCTCTTCGTCCGCGAATGCTTGCTTGCTTGCTTGCTTGCACGCATGTATGTATGTATGAATGGATCGATGAATCAATGTCTCATGCACTTTTTGACTACTGCCCAGCAGCGACTTTCCCGACCCAATCAAGATTGACGGCGACTCTGCGCCAAAGAGCGCAATGGCGTGCCAATGCTGATGAGGCGGCCATGACGATCAGATGCCGAGAATCTGCAAGCGGTGAGGGGTGATCTCGTGGTGGTGTCTGCTGGCATTCGTGGATGGGTCTTGGTGCGGCTGAGGCTCGGTAGGACTGGTGCAAGATCAAGGGTCGATGCTAGTCTGCTGCCACTCCACCGCATTTCCACCCATTGGGCAATGATGATAATGATGATGGTGCATCACACAACAATTCAGTGTCCGATTAGTTTTGGAACCAAAGTAGCCAACATGCCCGGCGACGTGGACGTCCTGCAGTCTGGCCTTGGCTCGGACGAGGAGCGCAGCAATGCATGGAACAGCATGCTCGCCAAGCTCCGTGCTGCCCACACCTTTCACCGCGCTCGCAGCAGCACCGATGCGCACCAGGCCGGCATTGCCGTGAACGAGAGCCGTTCATCTGCCCCGTCTGGTGCTGGGTCGGACACGGACAGCGCCGATGCAGACAATACCGACTCTGGCCTCGTCGCTTGCGGAGCAGACCTTGAAGCTGCCACGAGTGCTGGTGAGCATCGTGCTGAAGAAGAGCCGCAAGCATCTGCACAGCTGCTCAATCCAGCCCAGCTTGTCGATGCCTGGAAAGCCGACCTGCTGCGTCCGTCCGAACAGGCAATCACCACAGCGGCTCGTTGCGGTTCTGCTGTCGCCAACAGCAACGCCAATCAGTCGCTGTAAGTCCTCCATGTGTGCATTGCCTGCCCTCTATCAGCTCTTAACCCACAACCTGCCCAACCTGCCAACCTGCACCTGCCGCTCGCGTGCATGCAACTGGCCACACTTGCTTGGCGCTCATCACTCACGCCATCTGTTTGCCATGTTCACAAGTGAATGCTCTGCACTGGCGTGTCTATCGGCAACCCTCTTCCACCACGATCATGTGCGGGCGTTCTCGGCGGAGCAGCTGGAGATGCTTCTGGACATCCTGCTTGCCGTTATCGACGGCGCTGATCGTGTATACTCCCTCGAGACTTGCAGGCTTGCGGTTTGGACCATCAGCTCGCAGCAGATCCATCTTGCCCACGTGATGGACAGCAAGGCGCAGAGCCTGGTCGTGTCGCTCGTTGGATGCTTCCGTCTCGGCAACACCGCATTGACCGAAGAGGTTCTACGCGCCTTGTCCCGTCTTTCGGCACAGTCGCCTGTGGTCGCGCGTCGAGCATCGCTGTGGTTCGCGGCCGTGCTGGATCAGCTCTTCTCTCGCGACGTTGCTGTGCGCAAGGCGGCAGATGCATTCCTGTCGCTGCTTGCCCCTGCTTTGCTCAAGGGCAACGACCTCCAGGAACTGTCCACCATGACCGACGCGGGCAATGGACCCGCCAACCCCAAGTCTGTCCCATCGACTGCCTCGGCACAAGCTATTCAGCAGCCTCGCACGCCACCTCCACGCGGCACCATTGGTGGATCCCAAGCAGCAGCCACTCAGCAATACACCTCTACGCCGCCGCCTCCGCCCAAAAGAGATGCCAACAGCACAAGTCCAATTATGCAGCAGTTTGTGTCGATGCTTGAGAGTCGCACTTCCGACAATCTCAACATGATGTGCGCTTGGAGCCATGTCGTTGTGGCGTTTGGATCGTGTCTGCACAAGACCCCTGTGCTCCCAATCTTACTCAGTATCATCGAGGTTTGTTGATCCCCTATCATGCAACGCATGAATGATTTGACTGACGCATGTGTGCACGATGTAATGCGGACATGCACGCATTCGTGGATTCTTTGGCTAGACCAACTTCAACTCGCCGCGTCCTGGACAGCGCATTGGCGCGTTCCGTGCTTGGCGTCGCCTCATTCTCAACTTTTCTCTTGAAGGTGACTCGGCCGCGCCACGTCCGCTTCTGCAGATGGCCAGACAGCCAGGGGGCAATGCTAACTTTCCATTGTCAACCGCCATGTGCATGCAAGGTCACCTGTTCTACAGCAAGCGGTTCAAGCTTGTCCTCATTCCAATCTGGAACTGCATGCGGTTTGAAAAGTCGCACGCTGTTCGCCAAGCTGGATTTGAGACGTTCATGTACCTGCTGCTCCACTTATGCCAGCGCGATACTCCTGTCGTCAAGTTTCTGGATTTGTGCGTCCGCCCTGCACTGCAGTACGATCGCAGTGACGACGGCTTGCACATCATTCTGATGGCCGCTATCGGTAAGCCGAAGGGTTTCCTTGTCTCGTGCGAGTTGCCCGGTGCATGCAGTGCATCTCTGTCTGCAATCGACCCTCTATAACTGATTCCCCTGTGCAGCCAATATGGTCAGCGCACCAACCAATCAAGCGTCGCAAGCCAGCATTTGCTCGATGCTTGAAGAGTCTGCCGAAGTGATCTGCGCGGGCATTCAAGGAAACATGCCGCCAGCGCAGTGGACAGAGTCGGACTTTTCGATCATCTTGGAATGCTTGCTGTCGTCTGGCACGCGTATCGAGCATGAGCAGGTTGGTTCCATGGACATTGCCTCTTTGAGCAGTGATCCGTCTGATTGGGACACTTCTACATGATGCACACGGGCTTATTCATGGCGCTATCTCTCCAGGAGGCATGCAGACAGATTTGGGAGCAAGCTTGCGTCTATATCCAAGCCGCGTGGGATGCAGGCTCAGCGTTTGCTCACAACACTCTTGCCCAGGTCATGGACTTTGTGCGGCACCTGGCTGCTCAACCGCAAGGTATGCGTCATATGATTCTGCCGCACCCTCTGGTTTTGGTATTGCTCAAGCCTGGACTCAACGGCCAAGTATCTCGCCATCGATTGCCGTGCAACATGCCAGCTGTGCGCCTCTCTCTGGACGTGTTCCTCCCAACCTTTTCCTTGGCGACTCGCCCATTTGCACAGGAGGACATCGACTCTGTGGTGGATGCGGTAAAGACTGGCCAGCAAGTGCTTGATCTCCTCGAGCCAGGATCGTCTGCCCATCGTTCGTGGGTTGCGATTCTTGGCGGTGCTTTGGAGCAAGTAGGTCGCGCGACTCTTCATAGCACTTGCCACTCACCCAACTTGTCACTCACCCACTGACCACTCACCCACTGACCATTGACCCATGTATCCGCACGCGTGTGCTGTGCACAGAGCCGCGACCTTGGTTTGCCGGTGGCTCTGAAGAACGCGCTCGAGACTGCTGTTGCTGAAGGACTTGCTGCGATCCTGTCGACAGAGGCTTCGGGTCTCAACTGGCAAGGCGACGCCGATGCGAACAACGATGGCATGCCGCATGCCGACGAACACTCGTTCCTTGTCAGTGCAGAGCACTACTCTGCGCAGCCCAGCCTGCCAGCAGAAGGAGACGACGCGGCCATTGCAGCGGATGCAGATGGCATCGACATGGACGCGGACGCAGCCATGGAGACAGACGAAAACTGCGATCCGCAGACACCCCGTCGCACATCGACTGCCGCTGGCGCCAAGACGCCGTTCATGGATGCCTCTGCTGGCAAGCCACGATTGGCAAAGACGACGGCCCATAATGGAACCAAGCGCAGCCGTCTTGATGCCGACTCGCCAGGCCACTTTGTGGCCCATCTGGCTGGCCTTGAGCGGCACGTGCATGAGCTGTCAGGCATGGACCGTGCGCACTTGATCGGCGTGCAGGCCGAGCTTGCCAGGCTGATATCTGTCTGCTGCGAGCATCTCTCCGCGCTGGAATGAATTGACGACCTTGCTTCATTATCGACGACATGGGCAAAACGTCAAAGGACAAGGTCGGGCTGCCTTTCGACTGCATGCGCACTGAACCATGGG
Source organism: Entophlyctis helioformis (assembly GCA_025526915.1). NCBI lineage: Eukaryota > Fungi > Chytridiomycota > Chytridiomycetes > Chytridiales > Chytriomycetaceae > Entophlyctis > Entophlyctis helioformis. The sequence goes on along the minus strand of JAHLKH010000011.1, from coordinate 207,205 downwards.
GCCTGACTCTGTGGTGCGGATGGCCTACAGAGAGACATCTACTACCGTCTGGCCAAGGAGCAGGGCTGGCGTGCCCGCAGTGCTTTCAAGCTACTGCAAGTCGGCAAGTGCCTCGATCGACCAAAGACTGCGCTGGCTGTTGGCTGATGGGCTTGACAGATGAGGAGTTCAACATCTTCGAGGATGTGAAGCGGGTCGTGGACCTGTGTGCAGCGCCTGGAAGCTGGTCGCAGGTGCTCAGCAGGGTGAGTCTATCCTGGTCTCGCCAGGCCTGGCCGATTACTGTCCCTTGCCGCTTGCGCCTGAATGTGCGAGAGAGAGCACTCGAGAGAGAGCACTCGAGAGTGCTCGACACTGACCCGCTCTGAAGCGACTGAATTCCGACGACCCAGCGCAGCAAGCCAAGATCGTTGCCGTGGATCTGCAGGCCATGGCTGCACTGCCTGGCGTCATCCAGATCCAAGGAGATATCACCAAAAAGTCCACTGCCGAGCTGATCGTCTCGCACTTTGACGGACAAAAGGCCGACCTGGTTGTCTGCGATGGCGCACCAGACGGTACAGATCTTGCCACTCGTCCTGACCACGCTCGCTGCCCACATGAATGTCTCACATGGACATGGACATGGACATGGACCCCAAACACATGCAATCACAGTAACTGGACTTCACGACATGGATGAGTACATCCAAGCGCAGCTTCTTCTTGCTGTGAGTGCCGCTTTGCGATGCTGTTCGCTGGTCGATTCGGGCCATTGCGATCCGATTGCAACTCACCATGCTGTATGCGGGACATGTAACAACAGGCGTTCAACATCACATCGCACGTTCTTCGCGAAGGTGGCACGTTTGTTGCCAAAATCTTCCGAGGCAAAGACATTACCCTGCTGTTTGCACAGATGCGCATGTTCTTCCCGCTGGTCGATGTTGCCAAGCCACGAAGCTCGCGAGACTCGAGCATTGGTAAGTGTGCACGCATCTTGGGAGCCGTGTATGTAGCGCGCGAACCGATCGGCTCATCAGTGCATGCAATGCTTTGTGCGGCCGGCTGCCCAGAGTCGTTTATTGTTTGCCGCAAGTACAGTCCGCCTCCGGGATACACACCGACCATGATCAACCCACTCATGGATCTCAACTACGACTTCGAGAATGAGCTTCTGGGCACAAACCGCGCCATTGCGCCTTTCATGGCATGCGGCGATCTCTCGGGCTTTGACTCGGATATGACATATCCAGTCCCAGAGGACGAGGTAGCTATACGTCCATGGTTTGCCAACACGACTGTCAATGCGCAGACTCTGATCCATACCGTTGCTCGCAACCTGCCATCCATGAACATGCATGGATGCATGCATGCATGCATTCAGAACGGCGAGTACAAGCCTCTTGAGCCTGTGCAGGGCCCGATCGACCCGCCTTACCTGAGCTTTATGGCCTCTAAGAAGTAATATCATGGTTTGTCGTACTTCACCAACAAACTTTGAACGATGAGCAACGTTGAGGATGTTGCAGCAACACACAACGAGGAGGGAGTAGAGCAGCAGCAGCAGCTATCTGGCCAGGGTGCTGAAGAAGGCTACGGCAGCGAGGAGGGCGAGGTGGGCGAGGACTGGCAGCCAGATGCTCTGCTCGAATCTGCTGCATCAGCCGGCTTGCAGCACGGCGACGATGCTGGCGATGACAGTGTGAGTTGGCTGCCCGCGCATGCATGGGTTACCAACGACGGCTAGCTGAACCTTGCCGTGGATCTGCCTGCCTGCTCACAGCCAGAGCAGTATGGCCAGCAAGGCGCTGACGATGACGAGGACAACGGAGATCCGTGGGACGACTCGCTGCTGATTGAGGCATGGGACGCTGCTGTCCAAAAGTTCCGTGTATGTTCAACGGTGCCTTGTGCAGCCTGCTCTTGAGGTGCATCAGGCTGACCGGCTCGCTTCCCTTGTGGCGGCATCCGAGACAGTCCATGGAGGCAGGAGACAAGCCAGAATCGTGGGTCAAAGCTCAGGCGACGACCCATCAGTCCAAGAAGGGGCAAGTGCGGTGCATGGTGGATCTGTAAGCCCAGTCACAGCATTGCTGACCGAGTGCCGCTTGCTGTAAAACGGTCGACAGAAAGCGCAATGGATCGGCTTCATCTCGCGATGCCAAGGTTCGTCGATATGTGGCTGCTTGTGCATGCGATCGCTCTCCGCCCTGCTTTGATACTATCCTTCTTCCTTCCTTTGCAGCAGGCATCCAAGCGAGCCAAAGTGGCTGCAGGGTCAATGACCGAAGCAAGCGGCAGCATGCCTCACATCGAGCCATCCATACGTCCAACATCACGCCCTTCAGAGACACCGTCAGCACCAGAAGCATTCATGCCCAACGCAGACTCCATGCCGCCCATGCCATCGCTGCCATTCCCTCTGCCCGTTCCGCCGATGCGTCCATCGTCGTGTGCTGGCTGTGGCACCACAAACACGGCGCAAGGTGGATCGTCGGATGGCGGCGATCGAGATCTGACCAGCATGCTGATGGCATGGTACTATGCGGGATACTACACTGGGCTGTATGCAAACAAGTCGGAAGAAAAGTAGCTGTTGTTTGGCTGTTGAATGGCGGTGTGGGGAATCAGGGGGTGTCGCTTCGCTTCACTTCTTCTTGCTGTTGCTGTTGTTGCTGTTGTTGCTGGCGGCCGAGGCTCCATTGGCTGCGGCCTTCTTGGCCTCGATTTTCGCCTGCAGCATGGCTGCATCGCTGTCATGGCGAGCGAGGTGGCCCGAGGGTCAGAACAATGCCGTCAGGGCCTGGGTTGCAGAGAGAGAGAGACGCCACAAAGTTGCGACTTACTGCTCGTTGCGTTTGCTGGCAGGCACTCCGTCGGTGCGGCCCTTGGGGCCTGCCATCTTCTTCTGGTTCTTTTCACGTGCGAGCTCTCTTGCGTTGCCTCGGGTCATTCCTGCACGGCAGCCGAACGTCCATCGTCAGCCGAGCGAGCCCGTCAAGCCCATAGTCCATCGTCAGCTGAGTGCCCACCAGCGAACGTACGTTTCAAAACGATGGGGAAATCGAATATTACAGTTGATTTGGCATGGAAAATCGCAACCCACCGCCGCAGCATCAGCAGCAGCAGCATCAGCAACAGCAGCAGCAGTATCAGCCGAAGCAGCAGCAATCGCAATCGCAATCGCAGCATAGCGGCGGCCAGCAGCACCATCATCATCATCATCATCATCACCACAACCATCAGCAGCAGCAGCACCCAATGCAGTCTCAGCAACAGCAGCAACATCAGCAGCAGCAGCAGTCTCAACAGCAGCAACAACAACAACAGCAGCAACAGCATCAGACCACGATCACACAGGGATATCCGGTGATCGTGTACGACGGAGCAGAGGGGACAGGCACGCTTTCAAACGTACAGAGCGCCGTCAGCGAGTCCCTGCGGAGCCGGCTGGACGAGGCGACGCAGTCCTTCAAATGCCAGATATCGTACACCATGGCCGAGCCGTCCTTCAGCAGAGAGAACGGCCGCTTCGAATTCAATTTCGTGCTGAGCATCTCGGGCGTCTGGCAGCAGGTGCTGGCCTGCAGGGCGGCGCTGCTGCGAGGCAACATGACGCAGGTGGGTGCCAGGCCATGCTTGGTTTGCCGTGTGTTCCCATACCGCCGTGTGCCCGGCGTGCGATGCCTCGTGTGCGTGCATGCACGCCTTGTTCTTGTCCGGCCTCCAGCCTGTCTCTCGATGGCCTTGCCGAAGCGTTGCGCACACACAGGCAGCTTGACTGGAATAAGCTTGCGCTCGGCCGAGACGCTCGATCAGGCGACCTGCAATGGCAGAGCAGAGCAGGCAGAGCAGAGCACAGCGGTACTGGCTGGTGGCGCAGACCCCCCATAGGCTTTGCGGTATCGCCGGGCACGCCGAGTTGCGCACATCCTGGCCAGGCACCCCCTTGCCCAGCACGTGCTGCCGTCACATGGCCGTGTGTGGCTTGGTGCCTGGCAGATAAGCTTTGCTCGGCGGTGCGCACGGCGGGCGCTGGAGGCACTTTCCGTCCTCTTGCGACCGTCACCCTCTTGCGGCCGCCCTCTTGCGCACCGCCCTCCTGTGGTGCATGCACTGACCTCATGCGTCCCTCCATCCCGTCTGTCCATCTCGACGCCACGCTCTGAATCGGACATGTCCACGCACACGCTGTATCTGGTGCTGCTGCCCGATGACTGCCTGTCTGGCCTCCCGAATCTCGGACACTCTCGGACAATCTGGGCATTCTCGGACACGCTCGCGGCTCACAGACGGTCGTCACCCTCAAGACGGCACGCAACATTGTGCTCAACCAGAATGGGGAAATGCGTGCGGTCGTCAAGAGACGTCTGGACGAGCTTATGAAGACCACGCGGACGCACATCACATGTGTCGGCCAAGCCTTGAATCCAATGCCGCCGTTGAGCAGCCCAGACGACCCTGCCTCGGTCAATGCGTCGGCTGGCTCGGCTGGCTTGCCAGCTGCTTTCGTCCATGACTTTTCTGCGCGTCCAAACGTCATCGACATTGAGATCGTCGGCCACTGGGAGGCTGTCGAGCGCGCCAGGATGCGGTGTCTGGTGCTCCTGGACAACCTGGTAAATACGAGCCACTGTCGATTGCTCGCCCTTATCCCTGTCCATGGCTTTACTTCGCTCTAACCATGCATTCGAACGATACGCCGCACGGCGCAGTTTGGCCTCGCATCCACTGTCATTGAGATCGACCCGAAGCTCCATCCCATCATCGCAGGCCAGCAGCGCGCGTATCTCAACTTGATCATGCGCGAGACCTTCACCAACATCTACTTCCCTTCGATGCTTGTTGTGCACTCGCTTCGCCCTGGCCACACGGAGCCGGCCGTCGAGAGCGACACATACCCAAGCTCAGTGTTCATCACTGGCCCTGCTGAAGGAGTTGCGCGTGCCAAAGACCTACTCCTGGCGGCAGCAGATACCAAGAGCTCAAAGGTGATGACGAAGCACGTCCCCTGCTTGCCTCGGAAGCTCGACTGGCTGTTCATGCACCGCAAGAGCCATGTGCGTCGGATCGCTTCGGATAATGGCGTCTTTATTGCACTTCCTCCTCTTGGAAGCAACAGCAATGTCGTCACTTTCTTTGGCGACCACCAGACGTACATTGAGCGTGCCGTGCGTGCCATCATGCAACTGGTACGTGCACAGACACCATTCATCCACCCAACAGAGCATTGCCACTTTTCTGATCTGCCTCCAACTGCGCGTGAATGCACTGCGTCGTCTGGCCGCCCAGGTGTGCGAGTACTACATCTCGTGCATCCAGCTGCTCGTCCCGGAAAACATCCAGAAGCCTCTGCAGCAGTACTTCAAGGACCTCCAGCACCAGTTTCTGCACATCTCGCTCACCACCGGCGTCGAGTTTGTCATCCAGCGCCAGTTCATTGAAATCTACGGTCTTGCGTACCAGATCAAGCAGGCGTACCAGGATGTCTTTGAGATGGACTTTATCAAGACAAGCGTCAGAGACACCAAGTTCCAGGTCGAGCTGGCCCTCGAGCACCGCGAGTTCATCAACGGCAAGAAGAACGGCAAGATCAACAAGATCATCAAGACGGCCAACTGCCGCATCATCTTCCAGGACAACTACAATGACTACAACATGCTCATCGATCTGTACTCGCCCACGCCGTCACGCGCACTGGACGGCCTGCAGATGCTCGAGGACGAGCTGCCCGCCGAGATCTCGTTTCATATCCCCGAGGCATACCACAAACGCATCATTGGTGTTGGAGGCAAGAATATCCAAAAGATCATGAAAAAGTTTGGCGTCTACGTCAAGTTCTCCAGCACCGAGGAGTACGCGGCTCTGGGCGGGTACTACGAAAACGAAGACAACGTCATTGCTCGCACACCGGCCAAGAACGGCGAGAATCTCAAAGACCTCAAGTACACCATTGTCGAGTCCATCAACGCCATGGACCTGCTCGATGTCAAGGCGGCCGTCTCGATACCTCGTCAGCTGCACGCGCTGTTCAGCGGATACCAGGGCCGCACGATTTTGGACATTGAGGCCAAGACCAAGGTCAGGATCACGCTGCCAGACTGTGAGTCTGGGTCGGACACGGTCATGATCGAGGGCCCAGAGTCGCAGCTCGAGGTCGCCAGACTCGAGATCCAGTCCAACTCCCCGGTGGTGTTTGACTTTGATTTGCCAGCAAGCGCGGCAGCGCATCAGGCCCTTGCATCTGCCGAGTTCCTTGCCACTGCCCAGCAGCTCAAGGACGAGTATGGCATGGCCATGCACATCTATGCTCCTGTAGCCGAGCCAGAGGCAGCACTAGAGTACACCATCTACCTAATTCATCCGCCGTCCCTGTCTCGCCAGCGTCTGGAAGACGCCAAGAAAACAATCACTGGCTTCCTCTCTCGCATGCAGGTCCCTCTCAGCAGTGTTGCGCGATCAGGCTCGTACGCCAACCTGGCCCCTCCACAAGCGACATACGACTCGTTCCAGCACTTTAATAGCAAGCTTCTTGCAACCGTCACGACACCCGACCCTCAGGCATCGATCATGGTGCCCAGCTTCAGCCTCTTTGGCTCCAAGTCAGGCCCGACTGGCTCGGTGCCCAATCTGCGCCAGCTGTTTGATGACGCGCCAAACATGCCGCCTGGACTCCGACGGTCGGGCTCGGAGGTGAAGCCACAGCCATCTGCCATTGGACGGCCTCGGAACCTCGGTGGCACTGGCACAGACACGCCAAAGTCGTCCTCCTCGCAGCCGTCCACAGCAAACATTCTCTCCGAGACAACAGACTATCTGCGGCACTCCCAGCTGCACCATCGGGCGTCGCTCACCATGCCAGATCTGCTGTCACTTGGCGATGTGCAGAGCACGTCCATGGCCAACTTGCTTGGCCCAGGCATCATACCACCGAGCCAATGCAGCCCTTTCCCGGCAGTAGTGGCAGCGATGCAGGGAGCGGGCTCGGCGGACGTGCAAGCATATCTGGCGCAAGTTCCCTGCCCATGAGCACCAGCGGCTCGGCACCAAGCACGTCTGCACCCATTGGATCCAGTTCGGGTGCGGCAGGCAGCAGCCCGAGTTCCTTGGCCGGCAGATCGACTCCGCTCCCCGGAGGTGCCCAAAACCGCTGGGCTGCACCACCCCCGATTGGCAAGAGTTTGTCATCGACATCCATCATGTCAGGCGATGTATGTTTGTTTGTTTGTTTGTTTTGTGCACCATGCATCGCGGCTTGTCTCGTGTTTCAACTCACACTCTGTGCATCTGCTCTGTTCAACCGCCTTCTCTCGATGCTTTCTTAGATCACCAAAGGCAAGCCTCCCCTTCGTGGCCATTCCTCGTTTATTGCTTCCGACACATCTCAAGGTGAACACTGCTTGTTATGGCAAATGCGAGGATCGGGGGCGGGGGTTCTTTTGAATCGCGCGACTGACATTCGGCGGTGCATCTGCCCGTCATGCCCATCAGTCGATCCAACTGAAGATGATCATACCATCGAGTTTGATACCAAGATCGTCGACGATGTATTGGGCTCGTTCGCAAAAGATACCAAGGATTTTGACCGTGAGTGCAGCCAGTGCCAGCACTCTGAAACTTGCCGCCAGTGTTTGCTGAGATGACGACTCTTAATAACGCTGCGAACTGTAGAAGTTGCGCAAGTACTCGAGTCTATTGCTCATTCCAAGTACCTGCACATGTTCATCGAACATGAGATCGACTTTGCAACCTTTTTATCACTGGAAGACGCCGACCTCAAGGAGCTCGGTATCAAGGCTCTCGGATCTCGCAAGAAGATTATCGCAGCAATACAAGAGTGCAAGGCCAACCAAGGAGCGACGCGGTCGCAGCTGCAGTCTCAATCGCAGCAGCCGCAGCCGCAGCAGCAATCGTCCATTTTCATGCCTTCGTCGGGGCACAATCAAGGACTTGGCCAAGACCAGCCATTGCAGCCAATGCGTCACCCGTCATCTCCGCAGCTAATGCCACATCAACGGACGTCTCATGCGCAGTTGCTGCCACCATCCAGCCCGTTGCAGTCGTCAACAGGGTTCCGACAGTCGTCCTTACAGCAGCAGCCCTATTCGCAGCAGCTCTCTCAGCAGCAGTCACAGCCTCCACAACAGCAACGGCAGTCGCAGCAGCAGTCATCTCGGAAAGACGCGAAAGCTGCCCAAGCGCATCAGCTTCCAACACCTTCGCAGTCGCAGCAGCAGTCTCCGCGGACATCTCGCCAACAGCTTCAGCAGCACCAACAACAGCATTACCAGACTGCGCAAATGGCGTCTTCTTCGCCATTGTCACGCCCAGCCACGACCATGGCACAGGTGGTTCAGCAACACCAGCAGCCCCAACCGCCGATCCACTTTGTGCACCAGTCCGGCGATCACCAAGAAGCACAGAATCCAAGTTCGACTGGCCCACCTGAACTGTCCAGTACGCAAAGCCAGCGCGGCCCGCCAACGTCATTTGCAGCAGCCGCGGCATTGGGGACCACGAAAGGTGGCCGAAACTAGACTTTCTCCAAACAGCGCGTCGTGTACCTCTTACAACCGCCCAAGATTCCCTCTATTCCCTCCAGAGTCCCACCATGAATGAAAAATAGTGCCTATGCAGCTCTATTGCGTCATCGCGAGTCTCGTTGCACCCATTCCAGAATACTCAATCTGCAGTCTACCGTCCCCTGGTCTGGCCCAGCTGGACGGGCTCCAACGCCACGCTCAGCATCCTCCTCGTCCGTCTCGTTTGCTTGGTGGTGGTCATGGCAAGAGTGCCATGTGGACCATCTTTCGCCCAGAGCCACTGCGACACAGGGTAAGAACGGATGCACCTTGGCGGACGAGACGGCTGCATTAGCTACGCGATCCATCAGCATGGGCTGGGTCGCCACCGTGGTCTGTGGGCCGATGGATTCCATGGTAGACGCGGCAGTCGCACCACCGCGCAGCGTCTGACTGGCTTGGCCAGCCATTGAAAACAATCGGCCAAGGGCATGGTCCCCATAGGGACTGGTATCGCCCCGACTACGCGTTTCTGCATCGTCGGCCGACAGCGACTGAAGCATATCATATGCCAACATGTTGCCAAAGCGATCGCCAGTCACGAGATGCATGGCTCCACTGACAAGCATCGTGGACACGTCAAAGGCGAGCCGCTGCTGAGTCTGGGCGTCTCTGGCAAACACGCCCAGACAATGGCGGCCCATCATGCGCAGGTCCCAGCACTCTATGCCGATGCTCTGTCGTGACGCCGTCAGGAGGAGTGTTGTCGCAGTCGTGGGCACCAGCTGGACTTGGGTAACCCCGTGGCGTGTGAGACGAGATGGACAAAAGACGTGGATGGGACTGTGCGAGACCGAGTCGTAGAGGCCAACAGATCCCGAGTAAGAGGCGACTGCAAAAATGTTGTTGGCTGCGGCCGAGTCGGGTCCAAACGCAATGTCTGAAATGAGGCCCTTGAGTCCATCGCGCGACTTGCGCGACGGAGTCAGAGACAGCGAGACACAGTCGGTGCCCGGGCGGCTGGTGGAGAAGATCTGGATCTTGCCCTCGAATCCGCAAAAGACTCTGCAAGGAGGAGCCATGGGCGGACGCGTGTGAGTGCACATGCTTGCATAGTGAACGCGGTAACGGCTAGACGTACTCGGATCCGTCAGGGCTGAATGCGACGGCCATCGGGGCAGCCACTTGATCAACGTGGTCCTTGGTGATGTACGAGCCACGCAGCTGGCAAGATCGACTGCAGCGTCAGCATGTCTGCTTCTCAGAGACAGAAAAGGCAGCAGTCTGTGCTCTTGCCTGGCCCGTGTACGCATCCCACAGCTGGACAGGGTGATCGCGGCTGGACGAGACAAAGCAGCACGTTGCTGGATCTGCCGAGTTCATGAACGGGTACCAGGCCAGGTCGTAGGTTGGCTCTGCAAGGTGGATTTTGAGCGACTCGGCCAGATCGACAGGGACTGGCATGCTCGACGACCCATCACCCGAGTGGCGATCGCCATCCAGGCTCGTCTGCATCGGCCCGGTCTCTGACGCATCGGCGTTGCCAGCGCTACTTGCATCATGGCTGGCAAGCGTTTGGAGCGCAACCCTCGTATCAAACAAGCGCAGAGCGTTGTCGTTGCTGTTTGTGAGGATGCACTGGCCATCGGGGCTCCAGCTGAGGCTCTTGAAGTAGTTTGGCTCGCTGAGCAGCGAGTGCGAAGGCCGCACAGGTGCCGTCCGTGTTGGCCAAAAAGCGTCGCCTGTCGATCCAATGGCTTGAAGGTGCATGCTGCTGCCCTCCGATGGACGAGATCCAGTGCCGGTGAGAGTCAGTAGCCAGCATGCACTCGACTGCACGTCGCACATCTGCGAGCATGCCGCCTACCAGTGTGTGTCTTGGTGAGTAGATCTGGAATTAATTGTTGACGGAATCACAGCGTTGAAAACTAGTCACGTGATATACCACGTGGCCAGTTGTTTATGCAATGATTCCCACAACAATTAATTCAACCACCAACCGCCCCAATCGACTCACCAAGACACACACTGGTGGGCGGCATGCTCGCAGATGTGCGACGTCCACTGGTCATCCAGGCTGGCTGCTGACTCTTTGGCCATGGAATGCTATGCAGGCTAATGTCGGGTTCAAGCAATGCCCGATGGGGCAAGGATGCCATGTACTATTGCGACTTTTGCAAGATATACGTCCAGAACAACAAGGCTGTAAGTCATGGACAGAGCCTGCATGTCTGCCCACCTGCCTGCGACTGCGACTGCGACTGCGACTGCGACTGTGTCTGACCTGCTCCTGATGTTTGGCCTGGAGCACAGAGCAAGCAGGCACACGAGACTGCCAATCGGCACAAGAACAGCGTCGCTCGTCACTTGCGGGATGTGCATCGCAAGCAGGACCGCAAGGCCAGAGACGATGCCAAGACACAGCGGCTGTTGGAGCAGGTCGAGCGGGTAAGCCGCTTGCATTCCTTTCTCTGCTGCCGCAGCGTGCTGCTCGGCATAAGCTGACCAGCCATTGACGGATGCATGGACAGTCTGCGCTTCAACAGTACGGGCAGGATGTGGCAACAGGAGTCTTCCACCAAGACTCTCGCATCCAGCTCGCGACCGGCACAGTGGACTCGTTGGCTGCCCCCAGCAGCAAACCATGGCAGCGCCGCGACGGCAGATCTGCGTTTGGCCCGGGGAAGAGGGGCCGTGACGACCATGGCGACGACGAGGGTCAGCACGCTGATCAGGACGAAGACGTTGAAGAGAGCGACGAGGATGAGGATGATGACGTCAAGAGGGAAAGAAGGATGAAGCTTGCGTTGGAAGAAGCCATGAGGAAGGGGCCGTACGGCGAGTGGACGACGGTCGAGTCTGTCGAGCCTACTGTTCACACAGCAGCAACGGCAGATCCCGGCGGTCAAGTGCCTCTTCTAGCACAGGCCAAGCCTCTGGCTTCAGCATCGGGGTCGTCTCTCTCAGCAGCAGAAGCGTATGCAGAAAGCAGACGCTTGAAACACGAGGCAGAGGCCAATGCTAAAGCCGCACGGCGCGCCGCACTGGTCAATGCAACGTCAGCCGCGTCTGGCGCTTCAAGCGCGTCTGGGTCGGCGTCGTTCATGGCTCACCAGGCCGACGATGACGACGACGGAGACGACATCAGGAACTTCAAGATTGCAGAGAAGCAGGTGGCAGTCGAGCCAGAGCCGATCGATGTCTGCGGCAGTGCGTCGGCACCAGCAACTGCGTCCGGCAAAAGCCTTTTCAAAAAGCGCAAAGTCGCCGGCGCTGCTGTCCGAAGGCCGCTGCGCGAGAACGACGAATGAACGTTTGCAACGAGATCAACACGATCAGCGAGTTGCAATGCACAGAGGAAGGCCGCTTGAAGTCGTGCAGGCTCTCCTCAAGAAGCTTCCTGCTGGCGATGGGTTCTCTGCACTGACGCTCAACAAGGTGGGCTGCTGCCATGCGAACGGAGCAAAGAACAGCTTGTCCATCCAAGCCAAGTCCGGGCTGACGTTTGGCATACCATTCATGCATAATCCAGCTCCAGGTGCTGTCGGCCACAGCAGACCGGGTTGTTTGCGAGGTTGGTGTGCCGCATGTCTTGTTCATGGCAGGGCCGATGCTCACTCTTTGGGGGGTGCATGTCTGCTGTGCATGCAGATGCCTGTCGAGTCGCACCACCTTAATCTTGTGCATGGACTGCACGGCGGCTTGACTGCGACGCTGGTTGACGTTGGAGGCGAGCAACGTTGCCTTGCACCAGATTGCCCAGCACAGATGGCTGACATGCCATGGCACGGACAGGCTCGCTGGCCATTGCAGCCAAGACCCACTCGACGTTTACCGGCGTCAGCACGGATCTGTCCGTTTCGTATCTGGCTGGCGGCAAGCTGGGCGACAATCTGCGGTACGTTGCACATCTGGTGCTACACTGGATCCCAGCACTGAGCATGATCGCAGTGTCGAGGCCGAGTGCGCCAAGGCAGGCAGGACGCTTGCGTTCACGCAAGTCAAGATCTTTGCTGGCGATCGGATCATTGCCACGGGCAGGCAAGTCAATGCATCATCTTGTCCATCCATCAGACACGGCCAATCTGACCCCTGTGCCCATCAGCCACACCAAGTTCATCGCCAACGCCAGGGGGGCTGGCGCGTCGGAATAGACGCAAAGGAACGCGGCAGCGTTTGCATGCGACCCGTTGCAATCCCGACCATTGGAGCCTTTGCCCGCGATGGTGCTTGAGTGCTCGTATCAATTGCAACAGTGATCTCTGCAACACGCTGTGTTTTACTCTTCATCTTCGTCTTGATCATCCTCGTCTCCATCCTCGCCTTCCTTGCCGTCCATGTCCTGCTCGTACTCTGCCTCTCCTTCGCCCTCGTCCATATCGCCGCCCTCGTCATCGGCGTCGTCATATTGATCTGAAAAGTCGTCCATGTCCGCATCATCGCCCTCCTCGTCATCGTCCTCCTTTCCTGCAGCCTTGTTTGCCAGCTTCTTGGCATCCACATTGCGTTGCTGCTCTGCTCGGCGACGGTCCTTTTCTTGGCGCTTCTTGGCCAGACGGCTCTCTGTTGCCTTGATTTCGTCTTTGGTCTTGGTGACTGTTGGATCAAGCGGGTGTAGATGGGATGAGCCGTGTGCAAAATCAACCAACACGACGAGAGCGTTGCAGTGCTGATCGACATACCCAGTGAGTGGTAGATGACTTCACCGCCGCACATGCCGCTTTGGATCTTGACCAGCTGAAGGTCGAGACGCGGACCAAGTTCAATCAGACGCACAGCGCGCTGCTCAGACTTTCGATGTGCTTTTCCATAGTTCTGTCCAAGTGTGACAGTCGAGTCGGCAGCATCTTCCACGTCACTCTCGGAAGCAAAAGCGCCTCTGCACGATACGTTTCAAGCGTGAGTTTGGTGCTTGTCAGGGCCAATACGAGACAAGGAGCACACGGCAGCAAGCCCGTGAGGGCACTCAACGCACCTCAGGATAAAATCGCCAATATCGTTGAACGAATTGAGATCGGGGATCTTTGCGCTCAGGATGGTCTTGACACTCTTGCTCAGCCCTGTTGTCTTGACCGTGATGCTGTAGTGGCGGAACTCGACATTGCCGGTCTCTGCGTTGAAATTGAAGAGGACAACGCGACGGGCGTCTGTGAGCTTCATCTGGCAGTCGATGGCGTGCATTCGACCGCATGCCAAGCAGGCGATTGCAACGAGTCACGCAGCAGCATGCGCAGCAGCAAGGGATCAGTACATGACCACGCATCACGGCCGAGAAACAGAGCCGAACGGAGATGCAGGAAGCGAACCTTTTGCACGCGAATGGTGGGGAAGAGGTTCTGGAAAACGGTGGCCATGAGCTTGATGTGCTTTGCGTCGCCGCCAAAGTTGTTGAGCACGACGAGGGGCGAGGTCAGAAAGTCTTGGAGGACCGATCTCGGATTCTTTTGCAGAGCCATGACATCCCTTGTGTTTGAGTATGCGGAGATGTGGAACGAGAGCGTCGGGCCACGCGGCGATCTGCCGATGCGCAGGTTGGGCAGGCCAGCCTTGCTGCGCGAAAAGATCAGCATGTGGGTGACGCCGAGCGGGCCAGCCACGCTCACAAAGTCCTTGAGTTTGTTTCCGCGTCTCTCCTGTCGATGCCGATGTTGGCCAAGTGTCAGATGAATGCAGCATTGGCCAGACACGACACGGCACGAGCAGACAACCAACGCACTCTGAGACGGGTGGCCGTGTTGGGCTCCATGGCCTTGCGGGTGTCTCTGACTAGCTGGGCCAGCGAGCGGCCGACCGAGCCGGCCTTGATGACAAACGACTTTGGCGTGCCCTCTTCCTCCTTGGGCACAACATGGGTGCGCTTCTTCTTCTGCACTCGCGACACAGGCCATGGCATGGTCAGCTGGGGGACTGCGGGAGTGCGGGTGCATGCAGGCACGAGCATCTGCATGGGCGACTGCATGGCCGTGTGGATGGCCACAAGCACGCAGGACTGCATCGACGCACCCGTCTGTGGCCGACCATCTGATTGCGGGATTTCCAAGACAGGACAAAACGAAAAAAAAAATATATATATATACTCATTTCGAGTCGAGTTTTTGAATCGAATTTCGTCTGATTTTCGACGTTTGTTGATATTCGGCCCGGCCATGGCAGCAGACACAGCACACGCCCACGGAAATGTGGCAGCAGACACGGCAGAAGCAGCAGACACGGCAGCAGACACGGCAGCAGATGCAACAGCAGATGCAACAGCACTGAGCGTGCGGCTGCACTCGCTGTCCATCTCCGATGGCGTGCGCCGCCCGCTGCAGGCATTCTCGCCCGCCGCTCTCGCCACGCCGTCGTTGGCGTTGCCGTCGGCGTCGGCGTCTGCGCCGGCGTCTGCGTCTGCGGTGGTGGCTGCCGCCATTGCCCGCTACGACTGCACAGGCCCGCAGGTACGTCGCAGCGCCGCCGCTTGTATGCAGCCAGCCAGCCAGCCAGCCAGCCATCCACCTATGCCCCTATGCATGCACACACACACACATACGCAGCACGGGAGCGCTCACATGCATTCGCATTCGCACACGTGACGCGATGGACGGATGCAGTCGCCGCTGCGCCTCTCGCCCAGCGTGCAAGGAACGATCACGACCGACGCCGCCCTGGCCGTCATGACCGCAAACGACATCCTCTGCCACTCGCTGCAGGTCTCCGAGGGCGAGCTCGTCGGCTCGTCCGTCCTGCCCATCCTGGATCCGCTCTACAGGCACAAGTACGAGCGGCTGCTCGCTCGCCGCGCCGCTCTGCACACGCAACACGATGCGCAGCTGCTGGCTGCTGGCTCTGCATCTGCATCTGCATCTGCATCTGGATCTGGTGTTGCATCTGAGCCTGCATCTGCTGGTGCCGCATTCTCGTCAGACACCGAGCTGGTGTCGGGCTCTGTGGTACGTGCGCCTCTCTCTCTTTCCCTCGCTGCCTGTCCCAGTATCCCAGTTGTCCTGGCCAGGACGGCTGGCATGGCTGGCATGGCTGGCATGGCTGGCAGCCGCACTGCGTGATGATAATACGACGGCGATGCAGCGTGTGGCCCCTCCCGCCCACCGAGCGAGATGCTTCCACAGCGCCGCCTTTGCCAACTCCGCTCCCACGCCTGCGCCAGCCATTCGCCCTCTGCGTGAATCTGGCGCGCCAATGCACGCAATCACATGCAAGCCATCCAACAGCCAGCCAGCCATCGCTTCCCCTCCCTTCATCTCTCCCTGATTCCCTTGTTCGCTTGAAACTGCCTGCCAATCTGCCTATCTGCCAATCTGCCAGGCCGTCCATGTCCATATCCATGCGCCACCACTCCGGGGTCATCACCCTGACCACGATGCCTTGCTTCTGCTTCACGGCACCCGTCTGGACATGCCGCCATTCGCACATCCAGGTCAGGCTTCTCAGGAAAGACGGCAGCTCGTACCCCGCGGCCCTGTGGCTCAAAGAGAAAACCACGCTCGCCCTCGTCCGCATCTACATCTGGGTCTTTGAAGAGATTGACGAGATGCAGGCAGAGTTCATGGTCTCGGACGCAGAGGTGTGTCTCTGGCCCGCATTCGCCATCACCGCCCTCCCCCCTCGCGCTGATGCTGACCAGCGCCGTGCTCATGGCTCGGCAGGGCAAGATCATCGAGGCTCACGGCGATGTCTTCTCCATCTTTGGCTACGAAACAGCAGAGCTGCTCAAGCACAGTTTCACTGTCCTGATCCCCAGCCTGAGCCACGCCAGTGGAAAGCTTGATCTCGATCAGATCCGCCAGCTCAAGTTCTTTGGCGGCAGAAGCAAGCGCGGCCTCACGTTTCCGGTCATCACCCGTGTTGCCGCAGCCGATATCGACACACGGCCGTTTGTGGCTCCTGCCGACTGCCAAATTGCCACCAGCCTGGGCGGCGCTCATGGAGATCTTCCTGCTGGCTCTACGGATGTCGCTGCTCAACTCTCGGCACCTCACCCATCGCAGCAGACCATCCAGGTGATCTCCATGGCCCACATTGCAGGCGTTGTCACGCTCTTTGAGCACGGCCGCATCCACTCCATCAACAACGCGTTTGCAAAGTACCTCTTTGGCAGGCAAGCAGCCGATCTGGTCGGCATCGCGTCCATCACCGATCTCCTGCCCGACTTTTGGATCGTCTTTGACTTGCTCGGAGACTCGGGCTCTCCTGCATCACCCACGATGCACCCAGTCGCTTCTCCGCTCGACTCTGATTCCTCGTCGCCTGTCGCACTATCTCCACAGCGTCCAGCTGCTTCTGACGCGGTCACCGCCCTCCCTGGAGGCATCTACATTGCTGCATCTGCCGCCGCTGCTGCCGCCAGCCGCCGCTTCTCGTCCGTCTCATCCATCGCTTCGACCGTGTCGCCCTATCGCATGCACCTTGCGATCCCCTCGTTTGTATCCACCAACTCTTCCAGCAGACTGTCGTCCATTTCAGCCCCTCGTCCGCTGAGTGCCTCGCAAGTTGTGGCCAAGCACCGCGACGGGTCTGATATTTTGGTCGATGTGCAAGTCCGCCCGATCGTCATTGGCTCTGATCGAGTCTATGCTGCCTGGATCACCTACCGGGGAGAACAGCATCACCAGCAGCAGAACCTGAAGCAGCAACAGCAACAACAGCAGCACCTTCAACGGCATTCATCACTGTCGCACCGCGTGACACCGATTATAGTCGACCGCATGCGCGAGAGTCCAGAGCTCGTGCAAGAGGTTGCTTCAGTCGCTCAAGCGTCGACAACCAAAGACCGTCTGCCGCTATCACCGCCTCAACTGCACTCAAGATATGTATCCTCACCCTCTGCCGCGTCGGCAGATGAAGCATCGGTGCCAGCGTCAACACCAGCAGGCAGTGCAACCATCACCAACGGATCATCGGCCTTGCATGGCCCAACCGAGTCTGATCCAGCTGCCAGCATCGATGAAGTGTGTTTGCCAAATGCGGATGCCTCAGCCATCCAGCGCAGTGCAACTCCAGTGTTTAGCGCACCCTTGACGCCGGCACCCACCCCGACACCGCCACCCAAGGCGCTTGCACCGCCCACCTCGATCGACGACTTTGAAATCACAAAGTCGCTGGGCGAAGGCGCATACGGATATGTGCGCGTCGGGCATCGCAAAGAAGATCCCAAGCAGACCAGCCACGTGATAAAGTATGTGGTCAAGAGCCGCGTACTGTCATGGTGTCGTCGCGAGTCGCTTGGCGGCCGCATCCCCGTTGAAGTCGCCATTCTGCACAAGCTCGCCGAAACGCCGCACCCCAACATTGTCGACATGGCCTACTTCTTCCAGGACGAGTTTTACGTGTACCTGATCATGAAGCAGACGGGTAGCATCGATCTGTTCGAGTTTATCGAAGCTACCCCCACGCTTTCTGAGCGTCTCGTCCGGCACCTGTTCACCCAGGTCGTGCTCGCCGTCTGCCACCTGCACGACAATGGAATCGTCCACCGCGACATCAAGGACGAAAACATTGTCGTGGACGAAGTGACGCATGCCGTGACGCTGATTGATTTTGGATCAAGTGCGTTCCTCGACAAGGGCAAGACATTCTCCACGTTTTACGGGACGATTGACTTTGCAGCGCCCGAGGTGCTCGAAGGCAACCCGTACGACGGCCGGCCACAGGACATGTGGGCGTTGGGAATCCTGCTCTACACGCTCATTTATCGCGAGAATCCGTTCTATTCTGTCGACGAGATCCTTGGCGACACCGGACTGCGCATCCCCTTTGTCTTGTCCGAAGGTATGCAGTGATGGATCGGTGGATGGGCTGTGTGGATACGTGTCGACGGTATGCATGTTTGGCTCATCGTTCTTTGTTGGTGCCGTCAGAATCCCTGGATCTGGTCCAGCTCTTGCTTTCCAAGGACGCGACCAAGCGGCCGACTGTGCACCAAGTGCTTGAACACCCATGGTAAATGCGCATTGGCCAGCATCCTGCCAACACATGCGGTGGTCAGTCGCTAATGACGCTGTTTGCACAGGTTCCGCAAATCCATTCCTGAACAGTGATGAACAACCCACATTGGCATCCCCCCGTCGTGCCAGAGTCCTGCCTCTACGCTCTCGCTTTTGCATACCCAGCCACCCCACCACGCCTAATTCGACTATAAATCCCCCTGTGAATCGCCATTTTGCAGCATGTATTGACTTTGCATCACACAGCCCAGCCATCCACCACGTTCAGTTCTTTTTGCCTCCACGCTCGCGTGTCGAGAGCGTGAGCTCGTTCCCGCTCTCCAGCCCAAGCGATTCGAGCGTCTGTCCGTTCTTAAGGACCGAGACACCGTCAGCGAGCAAGAGCTTCTGCTTGTTGGCGGCCATGCCAACGAGGCCTGCGATCTGGTCTTTGAGCTGGGCGACCGTGACGTCGGGGGCCAGTGGCGGTGCCTGCACCTTGTCGCCCGAGGGGAGCACAATCGTCAGCTGGATGCCGCCGTCTTGGCCCGGTGCCATGGCCTGTGCCTGTAAAAGTGTGGATCCGATCCGGTTCTATTAGTTTAACGCGCTCAACGCGAACTGACCCAAGGCGATCAGACACGCAGACTGACCTCGGTCTTTTGGCGTTTGGGAGACCGGCCGTCGGCAGCCGAGAGCGCGCCATCTGCGGGCGTGGGTTCCAACGAGGGAGGCACACCGGGCGGTAGTGGCGGTGCGAATCCAGGCGGCATCGGAGGCATGCCGGGCATCATGGGCGGCATGGGCGGCATGCCTGGTGGCATGGGAGGGATGCCGTGCATACCAGGCGCGCCGGGGAACGGGAATCTGGGAGGCCCACCAATGAAGCCGGGCGGCATCGGCGGCATCGGCATGTTGGGCGGGAACGGTGGTCGAACACCGACGGGTAGAATGGGAGGCATGGGAGCGCCTGGTGGCTGCGGCGGTGGCGGGGGCATACCCATGCCAGCAACATATCCTGGCGGCATCGGTGGCATCGGTGGCATCGGCGGCATTGGCATACCCACGGGCATGGAAGGCGGTGCACCGGTTGGCATCTTGGGTCCAATGCGGTTGGCGGCTGCTTCCCGCTCGGCGCGTTCTATCATGGCAGCACGCTCGTTCTCCTGCGACGAAATCTGCATCTTGGCGGCCGCATTGGGAATGGACGCCGTGTGGCCGTCCCAGATGACCTTGGTCTTTTGTGCCTTGCGCGCCTTTTCGGCATCCTCTTGCAGCTTGCGGCTCGAGTCGTCTGCTTCGCCGCCAAAAATGTCTGGACGGTAGTCGGCCATGCGCGACAGACTGCTGACATCAACTGTCATGTGGATTCATGGGTGTGTGAGCAGATGGACGGCGTGCCGCGGCAGTAAGCATGGCGGTGGACCTACTGGGCACAAGGTTGGTGGTGCGGTGCTTGTCCTGGTATGCTGCACGCTGCACCTTCCATCGGGGATCCAACAGCTCAATACGTGCATGCTCGGCCATTTCGGAAAGCTTGATGGCTGCTCCACAGACCGGGCAAAGCTCGACGGCTTCCGTTGGGACTGCTGCTGCTGCGCGTCCGACTGTCGAATGCACAACCGCGATGGCGTCAGTTATGGATGCACACCACGGATGGCCAGCAACATGGAATGGCTTGGTCGCTTGCCTTTGGGAACATAGTCTGTTCGGATGTTGGTGGGCAGCGACACATCCTGGAGCTTCGTGACGTTCTTGGCCGACGAGGCTGCTGGTGCATTGTCGTCCTCATCTGCATCCATGTCCTCGTCCATGTCAATGTCCTCGTCCATCTGTGTTGGATCGCCGAGCATTGCCGTCAGTCTGTGAATGGTCATGAGTAGTGAGCAGGCGTGTACTTGCATCCATGTCTCCGCCATCGCCCGCAGCAGCATCTGAAAATCCAACTTCCTGCGGCTGCTCGAATGTCAGCAGAGACCGCTTCTGCTCAAGTGTCATGGACTCCAGCTCGAGGACGCTCATCGGCGGTGGCAGCGCAGTGCGCTCGTCGGCCTCGACAAACTCGATCGTGTCCACCACCACAAAGTCGTGCCAATCGATCGTCTCAAACGCCATGCGCTCCTCGTCTGCCTCTGCCTGTGCCTTGCGACGCTCTTCGTTCATGTACGTCTCATGCTCGACGCGCACCATGACGCGATCCAGCACCTGGTGCTTGTCGGAGATGTTCAGACGGAGACCGTCCAGGAGAGACGCCTGTGCGGCAATGACCTTTTTGTACTGCTCGACAAGACGGGAGAAGAAGCCAAAGAGCGAGTGCGACGGCCGCATAAAGTCAAACTGGAAGTTTTTGCTCTCTCGCTGCGACAGGGCCGACATGAAGTCGCTGCCGTTTGCAGCCACAAACTGCGCCGTCAGACGCACAATATCCCTGTGTGTCCAAGTGCACACGCATGCGATGCGGGTCAGATCTAGCCAGCCAGCCGGCGGCGGCGTATTGCACAATGCACCGAGCCGCTGGTCCAGGCATGCCCACAGTCGGTGCATGCCAGCAGGAATGCTCTTACAGATCTTGTCGGGAGATGGCGGGATGCTGAGCCGAAAACTCGTATGCCGGCGGCTCCTTGGGGACGATCTTGACGGGGCCGGTCGGCGCAGCAGGAGCAGCACCAGCAGCCTGCTGCTGTCCTTGTCCAGAGGCAGCCGATGCAGCGCCAGGTCCCGACCACCACCAGGCGGGACGCCTGACGCAGCGGCAGCACGAGACTCGGCCAGTCTGTGCTGGTAGTAGGCGTGGTAGGGGTCGGCGGGGCTCATGAACAGGAACTTGGCGTTCTGCTGCTCCTTGAGCCGGATGCGCTCCTCGAACTGCGGGCCGTTGCGGGCCACAAAGTCGGCCGTTGTGTCGATGGTTTCTGGGGGTTGCAGGCAGTGCCGGTGTTAGACGGACAGGCAGGCGGGCAACGACGCAGGCAGACGGGCACAGGCAGGCACGACACACGTACTCCTGACTTCGGTGGGCGGGAAGATGAGGCCGGGCACGGTCTGCTGTGCGCCGCCGGCCGCCTCGGGCCCGTCGTGGCCGTGGCCTCCACCGCCTGCTGCTGCACCGGCAGCTTCGTGCGAGATCTGCGACGGCATTTCGAATATCAACGAAGGTTCATTCGCGGTTCTCAGGCATCTGTGATGCAGCCCTCGGACGCATTCGTGGTCTGCCGTGTGTGAGAGCGCAGAGACATGCAGACGTGCAGACACATGGACACACGGACACACGGACATGCAGCAGTCAGTTCCATGGCGCGCACGCCTGCCACAGCCATGCAACGATTGGGCAAGAGTCTCACATTCTTGATAAACTTGTACAGCGTGCCGCTTGTGGCCTTGTACGGCGGCATCGTCCATGCGGCCTTGCGCTGTGCAAGCTCGGCGTCGCTCAGGTCGACGTCCAGCTTGCGCGTTGCTGCGTCAATCGTGATCATGTCGCCGTCGCGGATGAGTCCAATCGGCCCGCCCTCTTGTGCCTCGGGCGTGATGTGGCCGATAATGAACCCGTGGCTGCCTCCAGAGAAGCGTCCATCCGTGAGCAGCGCGACATCCTGCCCGAGTCCCGCTCCCATAATGGCACTTGTCGGCGTGACTGCCATGTCCAGCGCCACGTCAAGGTCAGTCGGTCGCGTCCGGCATGGCACCGCACGGCACGGCACTGCGCGGCAGCAGCCAGTGGCTCGCATCCGTCACTTACGCATCTCGGGCATGCCTGGGCCGCCCTTGGGACCTTCGTAGCGAATGACAATCACATCGCCCTTGCCAATGCGCTTCTCCTCCAGTGCCTTCAGCATCTCCTCTTCGCTGTCGTACACCTTGGCCGGACCTCTGAAGTGCAGACCCTCCTTGCCGGTGATCTTGGCAACGGATCCAAGCGGTGCCAGGTTGCCCTTGAGGATTTGGATGTGGCCAGACGGCTTGATGGGGTCCGAGAGCGGTCTGATGACGTCCTGGCCCTTTTGGAGACCAGGCAGGTTCTTGAGGTTCTCGGCAAGCGTCTTGCCCGTGACGGTGAGGCAGTCGCCGTGAATGAGACCCTCGCCCAGCAGGTACTTGAGCACGGCTGGCGTGCCACCGACGCGGTGCACATCGGCCATGACATACTTGCCACTAACAGCATAGCGTGCGCAATGGATCGGCACCATAGCCAGTCAGCACCATGACCAGCACCCTGGCAGACGTGCGCTGCCGTACCTTGGCTTGAGGTCGGCAATAAAGGGAATGCGATCGCTAACGACTTGGAAATCGTCAATGTTGAGCCGAACGCCGACCGTCCGCGCGACAGCCAGCAGATGCAAGACGGCGTTGGTGGATCCACCAAGCGCCATGAGGATGACCATGGCATTCTCAAATGCCTTGACAGTCATGATGTCGCGTGGCTTGATGTCGTCTTCAACAAGACGTCTGATGGCCTGTCCAGCACGCTCGCACTCGTCCTGCTTGGCAGGGTCGATGGCAGGGGTCGATGAGCTGTAGGGCAGAGACATGCCGAGAGCCTCAATGGCGCTCGCCACTATGCAGAGTAAAGCGGCTAGGGTGAGAATGGGGTCATGTCATGATACCACGGCCCGACGCGACGTACTGGTGTTGGCGGTGTACATGCCACCGCATGCACCGGGGCCTGGGCACGCATTCCGGACAATGTCGGCACGCTCTTCCTCTGTGATCTTGCCCGTGATGAACTCGCCATAGCTCTGGAAGGCAGAGACAATGTCCAGGGGTTGTTTCTGGCACGAGTAGCCCGGCTGGATCGTGCCGCCGTAGACGATCAGCGAAGGGCGGTTCATGCGGCCAATGGCCATGAGACAGCCAGGCATGTTCTTGTCGCAGCCTGGGATGGAGATGTTGCCGTCGTACCATTGGGCCCCCATGACCTGCCAAGGTGCATCCAAGTTGCTGATGGTAAGGAGCGGTGCAGGAGAGGGGCTGTGGCTGGCGTGGCGGTCGAGCTTACAGTCTCGATCGAGTCGGCAATGATCTCGCGGGACTGGAGCGAGTAGCACATGCCGCGCGTGCCCATGCTGATACCGTCACTGACGCCGATGGTGTTGAAGCGGTAGCCGACAAGGCCGGCCTTGCGCACGCCCTCCTTGACCGAGGCGGCGAGATCGAGCAGATGCATGTTGCATGGATTGCCTTCGTACCAACTGGTTGGTGCACACGCATCACGGTGTTGCACGCACGTGCGCGTTTGTGGAGCACACCAATGGCCGCGATGGCCGCAATGGTCGCGATCAGGTCGAGCAAGGGGGGCCACAAGGATGAACAATGAGCCAAGGACAGTTGGATGGCCGAGAGACGAGAGAGGCAAGAGAGGCAAGAGAGGCAGACAGACAGGCAGACAGACAGACAGGCAGAGGAGAAGGCACTCACACGCTGGAGATGCCGATCTGCGGCTTGCTCATGTCGTCCGGCTTGAGGCCGGTGGCATAGACTGCCGTCGGACGCAGACGCACGCAGATGCGAGTGACGGGCAGATGCGAGCGGCAGCAGCCGTCAGCCAGACAGGCAAGTAGACACGCAGGCAGCCAGAGAGACAGACACTAGATCCAGAACGCACGCATGGCCTGAGAAGCGCCCTGGGCCTTGGGCTGCGTGATGGTGGCCGAGTACCTGTTGGCGGCAAACGCCGACGCCGAGCTCGACAGGCTGGCACGTTGCGCGGATCATCGGCACGGGGCAGGCAGCGAGTGAGACATGCGTGCGACACCGGCCGGCCGGGCGGCGGCGGCAGCAGCCTCTTACCTTCTGCGTGTGTGTGCAAGGCCGGCAGACTGGCGCGCAGACAGACCCGTAGACAGGCCTGCAGACAGGCGCATGCGAGGTGCAATCATCATGTTTGGATCGTTGAGCCAACGTTGGCGTCGATTCCACAACGACCATGGCCGCCGAGTTTGTCGATGTGACGCCGTCGGAGCCGTTCATGCAGGTGCAGCTGCAGCTGCTGCGACCCTCGGACGATGGAGCGGACTGCGTGGTCTCGTTTGCCGTTGCGGTGAGTCGGCCCGTCTGTGTGCCGCACGCCCGCCCGCACGGCCGAGAGCGCCATCGGCCAGGTGTCGTTGCCAGGGTGCTGGCGAGCCTGCGAGCCTGCGAGTCTGCGTGTGAGCCAGCCTGCGAGTCTGCGTGCGAGGCTAACCAGACTGGCTGGCTTCCATCGACGGACGGCCATCGACGGATGGCCAGACGAACCTGCCCGAGTACGCCAGGACCCACTACACCATCACACGCACGCTGACCGAGTTTGACCGACTGCATCTGTATCTGGCTCGCTCCAATCCCGAGCTGATCGCCCCCGCTGCCCCGCCAAAGTCGCAGAACCTGGCCTTTCTGCGCTTGTCTCTCGATACCTTTCTGCAGCGCCTCTCGATGCACCCCCAGCTGCGCGTGGCCGATCCCGTCCGCACGTTCATCGAGAGCGAGTTCCAGGTGCGTTCAGCTGCACGCATCCAGTCGCCCATCCTGCTGCGCAAGCTTGAATGCGTCTGGCGGCCATATGCCATTGTGCCTCGCCTCTCTGCTCGTGACTGACTGACTGACGGACTGGCCTGCACGATCGCTGCAGTTTGTGCCGCCAGTCTCACCTCCAGCCCTCAGACGCGCTCAAAAGTCGCTCTTCTCCTTCTCGTCGTCGTCTGGGACAAAGGAGATTGACGTCTTTTATGACAATGCCCGCAAGGAAGTGCTTGCCTTTGACGGCCACTTTTCTGCCATTGGTCGCATCAACGAGAAGATCTCGCTCATCAACAAAGGTGCGGCCGTTCACCCATGCATGTCCGTCCAGACCGGCAACGTTTGTTCTGAGCCTTTTAGCGACTCATCTCTGCGATGGGTCTCGACAGATGTGGGCAGGTCTTGCGCCGAAGTCGCGGTCAAGATGGTCACCATTGGCGCTGACCGTGGATCCACCATGTCTCTGTGAGTGTGCGATTCTGTTTGTAGCATCGCCTGCAGCCATTTGCATGCAATGCGCAGCAGATTGACACTGTTGCCGGCTTGGCATTTGTAGGCCATTCCGGAAAACATCAAAGTGCTTTGCAATAGAAGACGAGGTCATTTCTGCAGATGTATGGACAGACACCCTGATCAGAGATGACCGGTTGGTCGGACGCACTTATCCATCTTGATGTATTCTTGACTGCATAGGTCCAGTTCCGGCAAGGGGTGTTCAACGACCAGTGCCTACTGCTGCTTCGCGGATCAATGGGTGCCCAAACATCGCTGGACCACCGCCTTGCATCACTCGAAGCATACGAAGCCAGTTGCAAGGCCACGTCCAAGAAGGTGCAGATGATCGATCGGCTGCGCTCATCGGGCAGTATTCGCCAGGACAAAGTGGATGCTGCTCTGGAAGAGCTTGCCGAGGTATCAGCCACGCACGCAGCATGGACTGGATGTGCCGGATATGGTGTGATTGTGTCTAACGCACTCTTGTCATTCAACACAGTCCAAGCGCGTCGAGAGCGAGTGCCGCGAGACATTCAAGAAGCTCAGCGAGTCTCTGCGCAAGGACTATGAGCGGTATCGTGGCGAGCGGACGCAGGACGCGATGGAAGTGCTGGATGGATATGCGCGACAGCAGCTGGACATGCACAAGCAGCTGCTGAATCTGTGGCAGACCATGTGATTTGGCAATGCATGCATGTATGCATGTCTGTCGTCCGGCCGGTGGCCCTGTGTTGGCGCATGCACATCTATTGGCGCTCTGTATCTACTATTGTTTGTTTCGACTTTGATGGTGTGGCACCAAGGCTGTGACCAGACCTTGAAATGCATCAATCCGAGCGAAACCTGCCCTTGTTTTGAAGCAGCTTTGCAGTGACCAAGTGGCTGGAGGGTGTGTGCCAGCCCTTCCACTCGATGGCTGCCTTCCCATCCAGTCACGTGTCGCCTCACGTGACACGCTTGCCATCCGCTGATTTCCAACATCAAAATTTTGACTCGAATCAACGCAATCCAGGCATGTGTCGTGGCATGTGTCGTGGCATGCTTGTGGATGTGCGTCCTCCACGAGCCGTCCTTGCAGGCTGCTGACTCACTGGTGGTGGCATGATACGCTGCTCTCCCGTCCTTGCTCCACTCCACTTGGCACACTAGCTAGCTATGGACGACCTCGCATCAACGAAGCAGGCCATCAACCTGAGCGTGCTGCGCCGCCACGACCCCTTCATCTCAGTCATCCTCGATACCTCCAGCCACGTCACCGTCTACGACTTTGATGCGCCGTCTCAGGCCTGGGTGCGTTGCGCTGCCCTTGTCGCTGCTTTCCTGGCAAGGCTTGCCGTCAGCCTCGGACAGCCTCAGTTGGCCAGGCTGACACTGTCCGCGCCATTGTCTGCACCATATCATGCGATGCTCTGCCATGCGATGCTCTGCCATGCCGTGCCATGCTATGCAGACCAAGCGAGGCATCGAAGGCACCATGTTTGTCTTCCAGCGCACCGTGCAGCCCATGTTCGGCTTCTTTGTCATGAACAGACTCGGCATCGACAATCTCATGATCTCGCTCTCCAGCGACCTACACATAGAAATGCTCGGCGACTACCTCATGTACAAGCTGCCAGACGGTGCGATCCACTCTCAAACCAACGCACATGCTGGATCGGTGGCCAAATCTGACCATCTCAACCAACAGGAACTGTCCAAGGCCTGTGGATGTTTGAAAACTCTGATCGTCGGCGTCTGGCCAAGACTCTTGGAGAGTGCGTTGCTTGCAGATGGCTACTCTTGATGGTTGCTTATTGACCGGCAAGCTCACCACCACATCACACCGGGCACGCTCAATGGATCATCGACCTCGTGTCGGCATGTAAACAACGGCACACTGCAGCCTCGCGCGCATCGCCATCAGCCCTATGCCACTATCATATCCGCAGCAGCCCCAGCAAACGCCGATCCAGTCTGGAGTCATGCTTGTTGACGGAGTCCATCCCCAGATGCAGCCGTTTCATCAAGCCCAGCTGCAACCTCCGCAAATGCAGCAGATTTTACGGCAGCAGCAGCAACAGCAGCTGCAGCCACAGGAATCCCAGCAATTATACCCCAACAACGGCCAGCTTGCAGGGCAGCAGATCTTGTCGGCATTGGGCATTCACCGCACTGATGATCAGCAACACTTGCACCAGCAACTTGCTCAACAACCGCGGCCGGCATTGGCAGCTCAGCAGCCTCAGCCACAACCGCCAAAGCAAAGCAACCCCATGACGCTCCAGATCATGTGGACCATCATGGAGCGCCTGGCTCCCTTGGATGCATATGATCGTCTCAGCGAGCAGGAGTTTAGCCGTCGTCTTGGCAAGCTTGTGCAGGTTCGCCTTGCTTTGCATTTCTTGCGCTGCTGGATTAGTTTTCTCGTGCTATTGCAGGAGATCTGCCATTGACCAGATGACGATGACTGACTGGCAATACTGTGCGTGGATGCGTGCGGGATTTGCCATGCAGTCTGCAGAGTTTAACAGTGTCATGTACAACAACTACATCGCAGCCAAAGATGCACGAACATGAGAGACGCTGTGCTGTTTGCGTGCTTGAGCGTGCAATGAATATGCAATGCAAACCATTGCGCCACCGCTATTGCCAGCACACCAGCAACCACGAACACCTTTGCTGGACATGCCGTGCGTCTGTCCATGCCAGCAGGCTGCAGAGAGCCGCTCATGTTCGAGTGCGATCTCATCAACACTGCATCACTAAGCCAACAGCTGTTTGGGCAGAGCGAGCAGCCAACCTCTGCCAACCACTGCGGCCAACCACGCCAGCCAAGAGCAAATGAAGCAGCCAGCCAGCCAACTGCACTCGCTCGATGCGCAGGCGAGCCACGGCAAGCAAGGGCCGGCACAGCACGCAATGCCGTCCCGTCCTGCTGCCGCCGTCCAAGTCGCAGGCACGATCGCAGGATCAATGCCCAGGACCAGCCGCGCCATTTTCATTTTCATCTTTTTGGTTTTTGGTTTATGTGGGTTTGGAGATCCGCGCCGCCACATCAGTGAGCTTGGCACTTCATCTCTCCAAACACGCACAAGGGAGGGGAAAGCGCAAGACCAGGCCACACCAGCAGCCCCCCCCCCCACACTCAGACTCAGGCTCAGGCCACAACAGCATGCATCTCTCAGCATGCATCTCTCAGCATGCATGTCTGAGAAACCACCGCCATGATCATTGTTGATCATGGCATCACTTGCAGCAGCAGTAAGAGGAGGAGAGGAGGGGCTGCCCTTGAACCGCGCGCCATCCGAACCAGTCCGTCGCCGGGTGTCGTCTTGCCGTCGCTGGCTGTCGCCGCCGCGGCTGGTTGCTGCCAGAGTCGTCGTCACCGGATGAGGGGCATCACTTCCCTCCACCGGCGACAAGGACTGGCCAACTCGCCCTGTGCTGCCGGGCAAGGCAAGCAGGCACGGCGAAGCAGAGGGCGAGTTGGGAACGACGCGAGCGAGCGGTGCGAGCTTCGGGCAAGACGCTCTTGGCGGTGGCGACGGACGGTCATGGACTTTTTAGGGTGAGCAGCCAGCCTTGATGTTTGGGGTTTGGAGGTTGTCAGAGTCAAGAGACTCGACGAGGATGGCAACGAACGAGCGACAGCAAGAGCGGTGGCAGCAGCAGAGTCGCTGTTGCCGTTGCCGTTGGGGCAAACTCCCGCCCGTGCTGTCGCCGTCGTGCCTGTGTGGTAGTAGTGGTAGTGTGGTTGTTTGAGTGGAGAGAACGGCGGAAGGGCAGCGGGGGAACCGGCCGGCTTTTATACGCGGGGAGCGAGAGAAGCTTTCAGCAGCGAGCAGGCGGAGGACAGGCGGAGGGATGCTGCCCTGTGTGCGAGGGGCGGAGAGTGGATGAATTGCCACAGCGGCACGGGCTGTGTGGTGTGTGGTGCGTGTGTGGTGCGAGAGGCGGAGTTTGCATGAATTGCATGGCCCCATCCCCGTCGACTCGCAGCCAATCCCGCCAGTGACACTGTGCGCTGGTTGTGCTCCAAACCTGATGCGATGGCGCGTTGACACGACGCGTTGCTGGGCAACGGATTTCGCGATTCAACGATTCAACGAGTCAGCGAGGCGAGTCAGCAAGGACAGGGCCGGGCTGGCTGGCTGGGGGACACAGACGCACAGACGCATGCTGGCCATGTCTGGGCTGACGTGCTCGGCCACCTGCAGCAAGCCAGACGCCGAGACCTTGCCGTTTGGCTGAGCTCATGACGGCGTCGTTGTCGGCCTGCTGCCACAAACGCAACGAGCAGCAATGCACAGCAATGCATGCACATGCAATCCTGACACGCCGTTGCATGTCGGAGGTTGGCACGGCGGAGCGTCAAAGGGAGGGCGGACTCGCTCAGTGGCACGGCGGATGAGTGACGCATCATGCCGTCGCACTGTTGTCGAGATCCGGTGCGGTCTGCAGCTCAAGCCCCGTCAAGTGCAGAGCAGGGCAGCGTGTGCCTGCATGAGTGGCAGCAGTGTCGATGTCATGCCATGAGTGTCGGTCTCAGCAGCCTGCCTGTCGACTGCCTGGCTGTCCAAGTGACATGCAATGAAGCACAGTGCATGCATCGAATGCTTGAACATGTCCAAGCAGATCTCGCATCTGTCCTGCACGCTCAACGGACAACAACAGCAGACGACCGACAGCAGACCACCAACAGCCACCAACGAGCGACAGCCCGTCTGCTTTGCGCTGTCCATGCTCGGGTCGGCTGCTGAACCACAGCAGGCGGGTCTGTGTCGGGTCCAACTGGCTCGCTCTGCTGGGCAAGAGTCATATCCAAGTGGATACACGAGGCATGCAGCGCAGCATCAGAGATCACATCCGATCTGCATCCGACCGCGTCTGGACTGGCAGGCTTCATCAGCAGGCAGGATCCTGGTTGACACACAAGCGCCAGCGCCAACAGCAGCAGGCAGCAGCAGCAGCATCCAAACGCCTGGTGTCGTGTTGCTGCGTGATAATGGCTGCCTGGCTGCAGTGATCGTATCCACCAACCAAGAGCCAACGCACACATCGCCATCAAGCCGTCGCAGAGCATCACCGTGCAACCACTGTATTCTCAGAGCATGCCATCACGCGAGAATGACAATCGTGTCGCCCTTGTCCATCTTGCGTTGCACAAGGTGGATGCACGTCCGCGCATCCTCCAGCGAGTCGTGGCCATCCGTGCCAGTCTGCACAAACACGCCGAGCACCTTTTCCGCAAGCCGTTTGAGGGAGAAGCGGTAGGGCAGACCGTTGGGATGCGGAAACACATGCACCGTGTCGATGATGCGACGATGCTCGATCTGCAGACACATCGGATCAGTACCCCCGAGACCATGGCTCAACGACAAGGCAAGGCGAGAGTGCGGCAATCGGGTCTTACTCGGAGTGTGCGCATGTCGTTTTCGAGACCGTGGCCGATGATGATGGTGTCCTGCGACATGAACTTGTCCATCTGTGCACGGATGCCAGCCAGGTTGTATCGCGCACTTTCCAGCGACGTGATTCCTGACCAGGCGGTGTTCAAGTCAAGCACCGGGTTGTCTGGTCTGCACAGCTCATCCAGCAGCGAGTTGCCATTCCAATCGGTGATGGTCACGCGTGTGACCTCCATGCCTGCGGTGGTGTACGACTATCGGGATCGAGTGGTGTGTCAGTTGGCTTCGACACCACGAATCCTGGCAGACACGCCTCTCATCAAGAATACAAACCATCTCACAGTCGAGCGCCACGACCGGCTGTGCATTGGCGACATCCTTGGCGAGCTTGGTAAACGGTATCTACACAAACGCATTGGTAAGAATCGACCTCAATGCCGCACACCATCGCATGCGGCCACCTTACCCGAGCATGGAGGAGGGAGTTGGATTCTTCCTTGAACACATGCGGTCCCTTGGCGCACCGCCGACTCGACTCGACAATCTCCTGGCAGCACGTGTAGCGCCGCTGGAACTGGCCATCGACGCGCTCCCGCAGGATCCGCCCTGTATGGAAATGGCACGCCTCCATGTCGACCTCGTCCAGCGGGTACTTGGGGACATACTGGCATCCGCATCGTTCGCAGACTGTCCGAGTCTTGCCTTCCCGTTGAGCTGCCTGGTCTCTGGCCGATGCAGCTGTTGGCGCTGGCGATTGGACATCTGCTGCAGAGTCTTTGGGTTCGGTGACGGTGGCGGGGTCCACTTGGTGCACTGACTGAGGCGTCCTTGGATGTCGCAGAGGCGGCGTCGTCTTCAAATGGAGAAAGCGGGAACTGGTGGTTCCTCAGGTCGGACTCGCTCATGACAAGTGCATTGAGTGCGGCGAGTGGCACTGGACCGCGGCGTTTCTCGGCAGATGATGGGTTGGATGGCTGCTGCGGAACCGAGTTTGGCTGGCCCTGGTCGGCTGCTGCTGCTGCTGCTGCTGCTGCTTTAGGTGGCACCCATTCACCATCAATGCCCGTGTCTTCAACGCTGGTTGCCAGTGGCCGTTTGCGCAGTCGGGACAAGATCGACACGGCTATGCTCGTGTACGACTTGGTGGTGCACTGCTGGTACATCTTCGACTCCTGTCTGCACACGTGTGAGCGAGCAGCGCGCCAGCCATCCGACCGCGCAGTGGGTCTTACTGGACAGCGTGATCGT
Source organism: Entophlyctis helioformis (assembly GCA_025526915.1). Classification (NCBI taxonomy): domain Eukaryota; kingdom Fungi; phylum Chytridiomycota; class Chytridiomycetes; order Chytridiales; family Chytriomycetaceae; genus Entophlyctis; species Entophlyctis helioformis. Next base: position 175,156 of record JAHLKH010000011.1, on the reverse strand, counting down.
GTGCCAGGCTGGGTGCCAGGTGGATGATGTCGGTGTAGATCCTGACAAACTCTGCAAAGATGAGCTCGATCGACTTTTGGCGCTGGGTCTTTGTGACTTTGGCCAGGTGGATGTCTGGCTTGACGATGGGCGGCGACGCAAGGATGGACGCGACGAGCTTCGTGTTTGCACCGGCGCTGGCGACCGTGCCTGCAGCCGGAGCCGGGAGAGGGGCAGCCGAGATGTGCGAGCGCAGATGCCGAGAAGCAGAGGAGGCAGCCGACGTCGAAGATGGCTGTGGCCGATTGGCTGGCGCAGCGGGGCGAGGAGCAGTTGAAGATGATCCAGTCGATCCAGCCGATGCAGCCGATGCAGCCGATCCAGGTGTATGAGATGCACGGGAGGGCCGTTGCAAGGCCGACTGCAAGGATGCCTGGTTCCTCTGCGAGCCGAGCAAGCGTCAGCACGTCAAGGCCGTGGCGAATGGGAGTTGGGCAGCGCAGTACCATTCGCTCAAGCAGCGTCGGCTGTTGCGGCAGAGGCTGCAGCAGCTTTGGAGCTGCAGATGGACGGACGGGTGCTTGGCGTGCGTCTGTGCCGGAGGCGTATCTGTCGGCAGGCGTCCGCTTGAGTCTGGTGGCCGGCCGTGCATTGCCAGAGTCGTCGTCGTTGTCGTCGTTGTCGTCGTTGTCTGCAGCACCGTTGGCACCGTTGGCACCGGCTTGCAGGCGATGCAGAGACAGCAGACGGGCGGCCAGAGATGTCGTGGAAGCGTCGCTTGGCGCCAGACGTGGACGAGCCTGCTGCTACTGCTACTGCTGCTGCCTCGACGGGCGGCCTGTGCGAGAAGAAGCAGGCGAACCCCCGCGGACACGCAGCAGCAGCAGCGGCCGTCTGCGTCTGTGCCACCAGAAACGGGCACGGAATGCCGCGCAGCCGCTCGCTCGGGAACATCGGCAGCCAGCCAAGTGCACGCGAAGTGCACGCAAAGTGCACGGCGAGGAAACTCCGACAGCACAAAGCTTCGCCTGCCCAGCTTCGCCACCTTCCTTCCACTGCCCACTTCTCCTGCCAGCCGCCAGAGACATTGCCTTTGAACATGACAGCCAGCCAGCCGCAGCAGAACGCTCGACGCAGACGCCGCTCTGATGCAAGCCTGTCTGCAAACGCATCTGCAAACTGCTCGCTGCTGATAGCCGACATGGACGCTTCCACGGCAACGTCTGCTTCCGCACATGTAACCGCAACCGCTGCACGGCCAAACACCTCCCTGGCCGCACAGCTGTGCAGCCTGGCAAACAGTATAGCTGCAAAGTCGGATGCTCTGCTTCCCCTGGTTCGCTCAGCTGCTGCGACACCTGCGGACAGCTGGCCCGACTCCATCAAGCCTGCCCTGCAAGATCTGGCCAAAGACGTCGTCCAACTCACAACAGTCACCAAAGAGCAAGTCCGCCCCATCCTCGAAGCACAGCAGCAGCAGCAGCGGACGGCCGCTTCGGCTGCATTCAAGAAATGGTCGAATCAGCTCAAGCTCTCGTTCAAAACCCTTGTCAAGATCCTCACCAACCCTGCAGGCAGCCCGTCGCCGCTCACGAGCCCGTCTGCCGATCTGCCCACCAGCCCCACGGTTGCTTTCTCGTCGAGTGGCGACATCCCACTCCAGCTAGTCCAACAGACCGCCGACGAGATGCTGCAAGCGATCCGCCTCATCCTTGTCTTTTGCTGCGGATCGCAATTCACCTCAAAGCACGCGCCGCTGCTCAACCCAGACGCGCTTGCACAGATCGAGCTCGACATGTACATGCAGCAACAGCAGCACCAACACAATCACCAACCCTCCACAGTCCGCCATGTTCCTTCGGATGCAACTCTCGCGTCGTCTCTCTCAAGCCTCTCCATGTCGATGGGCACGGCCATGGACGAGTCGGGCATCTCGTCATCTGCATCCACCTTCAACCCACACACCAGAAACAGAAACAACAACACGAGCGCCGAGACCATCACGCCAACCGCTTCTGGGTCAGCATCAGCAGCATCAATTGCAGTAACCGGAAAACGCCTCCGCAGTCAATCGTTTGGCCAACAACGGCCATCGAGTGCAGGCTGATCCAGAACACATGAACGCTGATTATGAGCACTACTATCGCCAGTACCAGGACTACTACGGCCAGCAGTATGCACCACCATTGCCTGAACAGATGCATCAAGATCCGCAGTACGTCTACGATCTATCCTACCAGCTCCACCTTCAGCAACAGCAGCAGCATCAGCATCAGCAGTTTGGCTATGCAGATCCACAGGCGTTCTACCCCGTCTACAGCACCCACACGGCGGGAAGCAGCAGCATGGCCCCCGTTGTACCGCCAGTGCGCCAGTCGCTCAAGATGCTGCAACCAGTCAGGCAGCATTTTCGCCACATCAACAGCAGCAGCATCAACAGCAGCAGCATCAGCAGCAGCATCAGCAGTATCCTGCGCAAGGAGGTCACGCCGCTCAAGCATCACCGTTTGCTGGTCCTCCAAACACGCCGAATCCCACTGCGCAACAAGCACAGCCGTCTCCCATGCCAGCCGAGCCCATCACCGCAACTCAGCAGCAGGCGGTTGGAGCGCATCGTGCAGTCAGCAGTGCATCGACCGCAGTCCCTTCAAGACCAGACTCGGGAATGGCAAAGGATATGCCAGCAATCACGGACAAGAATATTCTGTTTGACCTGATCATCGGCAGTCTGTACGCGAGCGTCGATCGCATCAATACGGTCTCGTCGAGCAGACAATCCGATGCGGCGCTGTGCTCTGACATGACTGCTATCCAAGATCTCGTGCAGACTGCATTTGTTCATGCGTCAAGTCTCCGATCGATGCTCACAGCTGACACTCAGTCGACTGCTCGGACCGTCCAGTCGCTGACGGCCGACCTGCAGCGCGCCAATGAGCAGATCGAGGAGCACAAGTCAACCATCAACCTTTTGGAGGAAGAGAACCGCGCACTCGAGACTAGGGGCACTGAGCTTGCCGGACGTTCCAAGGAGCATCGCAGCCGCGCAAGAGAGCTCGAGCGTCGCACTCGCGAGCTGGACGGATGGGGAAGCCAGCTGGAAGAGAGGTGCCAAGAGCGCGATAAGCACATCAACGATCTCGTGGCGTTGGTGCAGAGCCTTGAGGCCGATCACGCTGCGTTGCTCTGCGAGAGAGACGCGTTTGCAGCCGAAGCGTCCCGTGTCAACCGCGAGATGCTTGCGGAGCGCGAAACGCACGACCGCGACATGAAGGCTCGCCAGGCCGAGTGGGAGACGCACAGTAAGGCTCTTGACGCCGAGGCAGCAAGGTTGCGCACAGAGCTGGCTGCTGCACAGTCGCAGATTGACATGCTCAAGCGCAACATGGACACCCTGCGAGAGACCAGCGACCGCGATTCCAGAGCCCGGGTGGCCGAGGTGGACAAGCGACGCCTTCAGGCCGAGACGCGTCTGGCCAAGGTGCAGAGCGACCACACCGCGACCGTCAAAGATATGGAGCGCATGCGGGCAGAGATGCACGAGCTGCGCCAGGCACATAACCAGGAGATCAAGGCACGCATTGCTGACATGGACAGCCGGTACAAGCAGGTCGAGGCGAGCGCGGCCAAGCTGCGGACTGAGCATGCGGCTGCTATGCAAGAGATTGCTCGTCTGCTCAAAGAGGTTGCTGTCTTGCAGGATCACAAATGCGTTGTCCCGCATCACCCGCAACCACACGCACAGCATCAACAGCATCAACAGCAGCAGCATCAGCAGCAGCAGAACATTATGCCGAATCTTGCAAAGTCCCAAAAGGAAGGGATTCTGAAGCGCCAAGGTGCAGCAGATGCCAGCCGCATGCACGACATGTCCGTGGCGTCCGTGTCGTTTGCCTCGACAACAGCATCGTTTTCGGCCATGGATGTAAGTCGTCTGAGGGGTCCTCGTCCGCCACTGCCGCGCGTCCCAGAGAAGGTGCCAGCACAGCCAGCTTCCGGATCAACATCTGGATCCACAGATGCTGTGTCGACAGCCTCGTCATCAAGACCGGCTCCCAAACTGGCGGCCAAAGCGTCGTCAACGTCTCTCTACCTGTCTGCCTCTAACAACCACGGCCAACAGCATGGTGCATCAGACGGCACGTACAGCACTACGACGCTTCCGATTGGCTCCATGTCCGCGCTTGGCCCTGCACTGGCAGCAGGCGACTCGAGCCAGCTGTTTGAGCTGCCATCCATGATGTCCGAGGTGTCGATGAACCAGTCTAGCCTGCTTGACCGATCCGAGCTCATCTTCCGGCACAGCCGCCAGTCGCTCATCATCAACTACCGCGACCTGCCCCTTGCAGATATCGAGACTGTGCTGGATTCCGTCAAGCGTCGCGCCATCATCCTTCAGCGCCGCCGTCCGATCTGGTCCGTGCGTCCCATGAGCGGCAGTGGCATGGCGGGAAAGAATCCCAAGCTGCGCCGGTCGGCTCTGTTGTCTCTGGCCGCACTCGTTATCCAGACCCATTGGCGCGGATACAAGGCACGCAGGCTGCTCAGCGGAACATGCACTCGCTTCTTTGTCGCTGCCGAGCTGATTGAGACCGAGGCGTCGTATCTCCAGGGGCTCTTTACCATCATCACGGTGCGTGACATTTTGGCGTCGCATGATGCGAATGCGAACTGACCAGGATCCGCATGCTTGCAGTGCGCATTGCCCGTCAAGGACGTGCTGCAAGCGGAGCCAGACAGCCACGGCATGCTCACTCGTCCAGACTTTAACCGGATCCTGCTCTCGATCGAAAAGGTTGCCAACACGAGTGCGACTCTGCTGTTTCTGCTTGCGGGCAGGCTCCAATACTGGCATGTGGACCAAACGATTGGCGACCTGTTTGGCCTGATGGTACGTGCATTCCTGTTTGCGATTGTAGCCTGAAGCGCAGAGAAGACAACTGATACGTGACTGCCTTTGCCCATTACGACCAGGCGCCGCATCTCAAGGTCTACAGCGTCTATGTGGATCGATATGCCGACACGCTCAAGTACTTTTCACTTCCCAAGGCTGTCATGGTGGGTCAGATGTGCCGCACAGGAGGCTGTCGTGGCAGAACATTGGCTGATGATGCCGCATGCACGGTCCACAGAAGATGTACACGCAGGATGCACTCCACTTGCACGATTTGCTCATCACGCCTATCCAGCGACTGTCCATGTACAAGCTGCTTGTCGAGGTCTGTACATGCATGTGTTCTTGCGACTTCTTTCCTGCACTTGATGGGTATGGAAGGGCTTGCTAACCAAATGCTGATGCTCAAACAGCGCATGTGGAGCCTCACGCCAGATGGGCATGCTGACAGGGGCCATCTTGCCAACGGCCGTGACAGCATCGACCATACCATTCGGTGGATAGAGGGTAATGAGCGACTGGACGACGAGATGCAGCGCTTGGAAGAGTACCTTCAAAACGGACCCATGGTAAGCCACGCCGCCAACACTTGTTGCCAGCAAGACTCGGCTAACAGAAACTGCCTGAGCAGTCTCTTGGTCGTGACACGAGGCGGCTCTTGACCTTTTTGGAGGGGGACGACAGCATGAACCAGAGCTTCGAGGGAACTCCGCATCTTGAGCGACGAACCACAATTGCATGAATAAACATTCCTTTAGTTGGTTTACAGATACGCGTTCACGCGAAACGATGATGCTGTCGTCTTCGACAGATGGGAGCCGCACTGGAAGTGGGCGACGATGGCGCTGGGGGCGTCAGCAAGCCAGCGAAGCCGCCTGTACGCACGCCTGTCAAGGTAAGGGCATTCATCGATGGACAGCACGCTGCTGCCCACGCAGCACAGGCGGTACCATGAAGCTGGCGCGCTCGTCGTTCTCACTGGTCGCCCTTTTCCAGACGGTGCGGTCCAACAGCGGCCGACGGACAAGCGAGTCATCTGGTGGCGGTGGTCTGACACCACTTCCAGCCGAAGAAGAGACAGACTATCCAACCATCTACCTGCCGTCCAGCTATCGCAAGCAGAAGTCGGTGCAACCAGCACTGTCGCTGGCGTCCTCTGCGTCAATGGCATCATCGCGACACGAGTCTGTTGACAGGGCATTGGCGACTGCGAATCTTGCTGCTGCTGCTGCTGCTGCTGCGATGGGAGGCAACGATCTCCGCGCTCCAAGCCGCCTGTCATCCACATCGTCGTCGCCTTCACCAGCACCAAACTCTTTGGCAGCCCAAGGCGAGTCAAGGGCATCCATGCTGCCTCGAGGCAAACCATTCTCTCGGCCAATCACGACTTCCAAGGTAGCCTTGAACGTATGCATGATTGCAGATGGGCTGGATACGGCTCAACTCACACCCTGAATGGGCAGACATGCAACCAAACACCGTTGCAGCGGCGTGGCAAGCAGACGACGATGACCGACCACGAAAGCGATGCCGGCGGTCCAGAGCATTCGAGTTCAGTCGATGGGTTCCTCAGCAACATCATCAAGCGACAGGAACAGATTGAATCGACAACAGTATGCCGGATCCATGGACCAGAAACGCGATCCTCTTGCATTCTAACACACGCTGGCTGGTCGCATTACAGGCTGCGGCAGAAGCGCATTTGGTCAAGCTCAAGCAAGCCGTCGAGACTCGCAACTCTTCGCTCATTTCGTACGAATTGACGCATGCCGACCAACCTGCCGACCTTTCACAGGAAGTGGGTGATGCTGGCGGCGAGCAGGATGCTGTATCGAACGAAATGGGAGAGTGCTGATTGTGGCAGGAGGCAGGAGCGTGAGAAGACAGAGGCAGAGATAAAAGCCAACGAACAGATCCGCCAAGGGCTGATCAAGATCAAAGAGCTCGATGTTGTTCTTCGAGAGAAGCTCTTTGTACGATACAGTCGGGATGCGTGTCAGCGAAGCACTGCCGCCTGACACGCAGTCACTTATGGAATGCGACAGACTGCAAGATCTCTCAAGAAGGACCGGCTGATTCGAGACAGCGCGACAGGCACACCCATGACGTCGATGAGCAGCATACCGTCACGGCCATACACATATCACAATAGTCTGTCGGACGATGACGACGATGACGAGGACCTTGAGCTGCGGAGTGTGCATTCGATGGATATGGACACATTCATTACTGAGCCCAAGATGATGCTTCGGCCCAAGGTTGGACGGCAGGCACTTGAAAGCAGCGGCAAGGCGACTTTGAGTTGGGTCGAGCGTAATGCTTGATCGGGTTGTGTGGGGGGCCACTTACACACGGGATTGGGCATGCTTGCTGCGGACAGAGCGAGGCGATCAGGCTGACGATGGATCTGGGGGCCATGCTGGAAAGGCCAAGAAGGGATACAAGCAAGGCGATTTTATCGAGCGCAACAAAGTGGTGCGTGCCATGCCATGCCATGCGACTGCGACTGCTGCCGCCTTGACGCCGACGCTCACACGGTGCTCTGCAGCTCGGGCCAGATGCGCGGTACTACAGCGCCATGACAGAGGAGGAGATGGATCGGGTCAATCGACTCTTGCGGGACGAAGAGGCGGCAGACGACCCATCATCGCGCGCCGAGACTGCAAGCGAGGCTGGGGTGGGGCTGCCAGACAATGCGTGATGGGCAACTGGGGCGTGGCTAATCGACAGAGTGAGCAGGAGTCTGCTGTTTCGAGCCGTCCAACAAGCACCGCGTCGTTTGGCTTCTTTCCAGAAGGGGCAGATTTGGGCCAGCTGCAAGACATTGACAGGTAAGTTGCTGCACGCTTTGACGGCAGGATCTGGAAACAGCAGCGGGATTGAACTGAACATCGGACTGCGCCACCACTCTTTGCGAGTGTAGTCGTCTGGCAGACTTGATTCCAAGAAGCGAGTGGGGAGCCAAATCACTTGTTTGGTCAACGCCGTCAACGTCTGGAGTGCATACACCAATGACGGGCAACTGGCTGCGAAGCAATCTGCATTCGGCCATGACGTCAGCGTCTGTTTCGTCTGGGATGCACAGCCGGTCAAGAGGCAAGGGCCTTTCGTGTTCAACTGCGAGAATGTAGACGGCTGATCGCCGCATACCCTTGAAACGCATGCAGATATCGAGTCCCTCCTGCACGACACGGAGATCCCCAAGACGGCCGAGATGTTTCAGTCTGACCATCAACGGATGCTGGCAATCGACGAGCAGCTTCGCCGGCTCAAGGAAGAAGAGCAGGAGGAAGAGACGAGGGTGCGGATCTTGCGTGTGCATTCTGCATTTGACTGTGACACGTCTCGCTGGCCCACTGACGCTTTGCCTGACCAGCCGTTGACGAGAGAGGCTCTTGAGTACCTGATATCGCAAGCGATGCATTCCAGTGCTCAGAGCCACAGCCACCGTCACAGCCGCCACAGCAGCAACGGCAGCAGCGGCAGCCGCCATCACCAATAAAGGGGGTTTGCCGAAACAATGGCCGTGGAGCCGGGCTCATTGAGTTCTCGCCATTGTCCGAATAAGGCCTGGACGCGACGGCATCTCCACGGTGGCATATCCACGCCCCGAAAGCAAGAAACGCCATCCATGACCAGTCGACTTGCACTTTGCTGCATTACAAGCACAAGCGATTGAACGCACGCCTGCTGCGAGTTCGAGAGCACAGCCAGCAGCATCAGCGATACCAACATGGCCGACAGCAGGACAGCGACGCCAACCAATCCGGCTGACACCATCCTTGCCATTCGCAAGACGATGGAGACACACATGGGCGATGTCATGCACGTTGATCTCAGCAACAAGACCATCAAGCTCGAGCGCACCAAGAGCGGCAACCTCGTGAGCGATCCCTTTCAGAGCAGCAATGTCTCCAAGCCGTCAGCACCGCGCAGCCTCAGTCGCAGCAACAGCGACATGCGGCTTCATTCTATGTCGACAGCAACGAGCCAAGCGGGCCGTGGAGCAGGGGCAGCGGCAGCGGCAGCCGTTGTTTCTGGCGCCCCTGTCCCACCGATCGATGGCGAGCCAGGCCGTAGCTATGGCCTGCGCCACAGCCACAGCCAAAGCCAGAGTCTGAGCGGCAGCCAGCACGGAGGCGATCCGTCGTCACGCATGGGCTCTCGTCAAGAGCTTTCGTCGCTCAAGTCCTCGAAAGCCGATTTGCGCAACATGGGCAGCCTGCGCAACCTGAGCAGCACCAGCAATGCGAGATCGCTCGAGGCCCTGGGTGCTCGAGGCGCAGCGGCGGCGGCGGCAGGCGGCAGAAAGTACGGCTCCATCAGCAACCTCAACCGCATCAACGAAGCCACGGCTGCCAATGCTGCGCCGACGCCGGCACAGGAAAAGGCAGCCGCCGCCAAGCAAATCGAGTCGATCCTCAACAAGGCCCAGCGCAAGATCGACGCCCGGCTCGAAAAGGCCGAAGACAATCTGTGGAAGACGAACGAGTCGCTGTACAAGGCGCACGGCACCACCATGTACCCATCCAAGACCACTGGGTCGAGCTCCAACTTTTCCGTGTTTGCGGCCGCGAACAAGGCCGCGTCGGACGAGCTGGACATTGACAGCCGCAGTGCACGCCGCAGCCGCGAGGGAGGTGGGAACGACGACCGCGACGGCGGTGACAGCGACGACGAGAACGAGGAAGGGTTTGGATCGTTGTCGAGATCTGGATCGCATTTCCTGCTCAACAAGAGCGTCAAGCTACCACCCATTGGCGGTGGCGGCGCACTGGCCAGCACTGCCGGCGGATCCAAGAGCGGAAGCGCGCATCTGGTAGGCATGCATACTGCGACCTCTTGGCCTGTCTCAGCATCCACTGACGCTTTGCACAAAATGCTGCCTTTAGTCGCAATCACTTTCGCAGGTATGTGACGTCACTCTTTTTCACCTGTCTTCCAAGCACAAGGGGTTTCCTCACGACTCTGCCATATCTTTACCGACCACCATCTGTGTATACACTGACAACACACGCACACGCACACGCACACCACACACCGATGAATACGGCAATCCCCCACTCTGCTGCTGCGGCACGACGAACCACTTCACAGACCGATCTTAGCAAGCAGGTAAGACCGACACCATGCCACACCGCGCAACATGCCATGGCATGCCATTCCTCGGCGCAACGGCTAAGCAGCGCTACAAACGCGCAACAACCGTGTCGCGAAACCACAACTCTCTAACCATACGCGTCTTTCCCCCTCTGGCTCGCTCTGTGGCACTGCATGCTGCAGAATGTCACGTCTCGCTTGACAGACCCCAACAGCTACCCGCCGGCCTACAAGGCCAAGTTTGAGGCGATCAAGAAACACAAGGAGGCATACAAGTCGTCGGAGAAGCTGTCTGACAAGCGAACGTCATCCACGAATCTGTCGTTGGTGAGTGCATGCTGTCCAAAGCGGCCGAATGCCTTGATGGGCAAGCACGACTCACTTTGGCAGCCGGTCACAGAAAGAAGCAGAGGTGGTCAAGCGACTGACGGACAATGGGTAGGCGGCGATAGCCGAATGGTGGATGTGCAGCATGCATCACCCTGACACGAGAAACGACTGGCTGTTTGCTGGCATAGCTCCAAGGCCAAGTCGCGCACATCTCTTGAGAGACTAGAATACACGGGTAATGCGATGCCGGGTATGTATGTTGCGACAAGGCACCGACTGACGATTATGCATGCTCTGCAATGGACCTGTCACAGGATACACGAACGGCTTCAAGCCCATGGATGAGTCTGAGAAGGAGAAGCTGCGCGCCAAGGGGTTTGCCAACAGCAACCGTATTGATGTGAGTCAATGGCACTGGCAAGCCTTTCCGCGTAGCTGCCGCTGACAGCTTGTGCGTGAGCAGTTCTTTAGCGAGTTTACGCCACAAGGAAGCCGAGCAGGCAGCCGCAGAGCGTCCATGATTGAGCGCAACAAGCCTGGCGCGGACATGGCAGGCAGCATGGGCAATCTGCATTCGCCAGATGCACCCAAGCTGGGCGGATCGTCAGACAGTGTCCAGCAGACATCGGCCCCCAAGGAGCAGCGCAAGCAGTCCATGACGGGGCTGGTCGAAGACATGCCGCCGCCTCGACCTCCCCACGAGCTCCAGAAGGACACTTCGTACAAGCGATTCTGATTCTCAAGGCTCGATCCCCTTTCAACCACCCGCACACCATCTATCTTCTTACCTCGATCGGCTGCCTAGACAGCCACAATGAAATATTGACGACTGGCGATGGATGCGGTTAAAGATTCATTCGCCGAGCTCTTCGACCATGAGCACGTAGTCGCGGGTGCTGAACCCAAACTTGACGACATCGCCAACCTTGAGTTCGTAGTAGCGCGACGCAGGGATCTTTTCGCCATTGACAAACGTGGCGTTGGACGACTCGAGATCGATGATGTACGGCCTTTGCAGAGACACACAGGATGCATGTCAGTACTGCGGCTGGATGGCTGGTTCAACATGCATCGCAGGTGTGCTCACTTTACAGATTTGGTTGTCTGGCCCATGGGGTCGGTTGCCACAATCTGCCGGAACTGGAGCACGGCGTGCTGCTTTGAGATGGAAGGGTGGTCGACGGGGATATCTGCGACGAGTCTGTCGCGGCCAAAGAGGAACGCGCTCTGGCGATGGATTGACAACATATCTGCCATAGAAACACACGCCGATAAGCTGAATGCGACCCATGCCTTTTCATGAAAGGACACAAATACGATGTTTACCGATCTGGTCCTTGCCCTTGAACACGTACAAGCGGTACTTGAGAGACGGCTTGCGAGACTCTGCTGGCTCGCTGTTGAAGCGCAAATCGTCAGGAGCCACCTTGGAGTGCAGCATTGCTGGCGCCAGAGCTGATCCTACCTGTACTTGAGAACGACGCCCTTGTAAGTGTTGACATCGGCAGCCAAAACACCAGACAGACCAAGGTTTGGTGTCTCCTTTGGCTTGGCCGGTGGCGCTGGCTCACTGGCATTGGCTCCAGTTGCAAATGCAGGGGCATCTTGGCGATGATCTGGCCGTCGATCTGCAAGCAAGGTGTCAGCATGCAAGTGAACATGCGAGCCGTGTTGTGCAGCTCTGTGTCGGACAGGCACCCACCGCCACCAGCGCGGTCGTCGGTCCTCCTTTGCCGAGGAGACAATGCACGACTGCCTTGGCGAGGAACAGTCACAGGCAATGGCTCAAAGGGTCTGTCGGCAACAGGGTTGCGCTGCCTTGTCTCACGGCGAGGTGACCTGGACCGAGAGCGAGACCTGGAGCGAGACCTGGACCTGGAGTGGGACTGTCTGCGCCGATGGGCTCTGTGGTCGTCTCGTCCACGTCGCCGTTCAGATGATGACATAACCTGCCGCTAGGGTCAGCGAATGAAACCATGGCTCAAGAGTCAGCAGCCTGCATGGACAGCCGGTGGACAGCTGGTGGACAGCACATTTGCGGGCATGCCACCTACAAGGACGTGGATGATCAGGACTATCGGAAAGTCGATGAATCGATGTTGGAAATCACAGAATGTGATTCCTGTCACGTGACGTAACACGTGACTGGATGGCAGGGCCACCAGGAGTTGACCAATCAGCACTCGACTCTCATGGTCAGGATATAGCCAATCAGAGCCTGTCCACCAAGCGAACTGGTCCTTTCTCTGGAACTCGAGAAGCCATGACGACATACTACGAGATTCTAGGGTGGGTGCAAGGGACTGGAGCGCAGCCTGTGCGCGCAGGAGGGCACAGTGTGGATTCCAAGGGGTGCAAGTGCTGACTACGCAGCGCGGGTGTGGCTGACGCACATGGACAGAGTGGCAGTCGACGCAACCGACGACGAAATCAAGCGAGGTGAGTGCCACGGGCTGTATGAGCTCATGGCGGGCACGACCCTGGACCTGCTGCTGCCGCAACTGACTGCCGCAACTGACTGCCATGTGGATGGATTGCGCAATGCAGCGTACCGCAAGGAGGCACTGCTCTGGCATCCCGACAAGAACGCCCATCGCCGAGACGAGGCTGAAATGCGCTTCAAGCTGCTTGGCGAGGTGACATGATGATGGAACGGCATGGAACTGCATGGAACGCTCGCTTCGCGCTGACTGGCACTGACTGAGAGTGCCGTGACCGTCGACGGACAGGCGTATGAGGTGCTCAAGGATCGTGAGTATAGCATGACCGCAGCCGGGAGCAATGGCCGCCATGGACAAACGGGAAGCTGCTGACATGACAAACCATGTCGCGTGTGGCAGCACAAGCGCGAGCATCATATGACAGATACGGCCCAGATGGACTGAACGGATCGGCGGCCAGACCGACAGCAGGCGCCAGCGACACTAATGCGCGCAGCAGTCGTGCGTACGCCAGTCGAGACCCGTTTGGGGCCTCCTTCCAGTTCCAGTCGCCATACGACATTTTCCGGTAAGAATGGCATGTTTCTCAGACGCGATCCAGCGGCACAGGACTGACTGCGCGAGCAGAGAGTTCTTTGGCGGCCGCGACCCGTTCGAGGCCATGTCGGCCATGCACGATCCATTCGAGGCCATCTCTGCCATGCACGATCCTTTCGGCCATCACGCGTCCATGCACCGCAGCAGCATGCAGAACCACCACGCCTTTTTCGGCGCATCTGATCCATTTGACCATCCGTTCTTTCGTAGCACACAGCAGCAGACCCAGCAGCAGCAGCAGCAGATGCAGCAGCAGCCCTTACGCTCGCCGCTGCAGATGCAGCCGCCCATGAGCCCATTTTCCGATCCGTTCTTTGCAAGTCCCTTAAGCGCCCACTTTGGCGCTCCCTTTGGCGCTCCCTTTGGCTCTCCCTTTGGCCAAATGTCACAGTTCCAGTCCCTGCCATTCCAGGCATCATCATCCTCTTCCTCTGGCTTTGTGTCGCAGTCGACGCAGACCATGATTGTGAACGGCAAGCGCAAGACCGTGTCCACCACCACTGACGGGCAGGGCAACACCACCGTCGAAACAACAACCGACGACGGACGCGGCAACGTGGTTCGCGAACGCACGGTAAACGGCGTGCAGCAGGCCATCGAGAGTGGCCCAACAACAAACGCGGGCAATCTCCGCATCTTTGGCTGACGGCAATGCACAACAATAAAAAGCTTGCAGATGTCAAGATCTGTTCATTGCAGATCGTGGAAGAGTAGATAGTTCACAAGTTCGAGCTTGGAAAAATCGCTTACTTCTTGCCAGTGGCCTTGACGGCAGCCTTGGTGGTCTTGCCGGCAGTCTTGTCGGTCTTGTCGACGGACTTGATGACACCAACGGCAACGGTCTGACGCATGTCACGGACGGCGAAACGGCCGAGGGGAGGGTACTCAGAGTACGACTCAACACAGAGGGGCTTGGTGGGGATCATCTTGACGATGGCGGCGTCACCAGTCTTGATGAACTTGGGGGCGTCCTCGATCTTCTTACCGGTACGGCGGTCGAGCTTCTCGACGAGCTCGGCGAACTTGCAGGCAATGTGGGCGGTGTGGCAGTCGAGCACGGGGGAGTAACCAGCACCAATCTGGCCGGGGTGGTTGAGAACCATGACCTGGGCGTTGAACGAGGCAGACTCCTTGGCGGGGTCGTTCTTCGAGTCAGAGCAGACCATACCACGACGGATGTCCTTGACGGACACGTTCTTGACGTTGAAGCCGACGTTGTCACCGGGGACACCCTCGGTGAGGGACTCGTGGTGCATCTCGACGGACTTGACTTCAGTGGTCACGTTGGCGGGGGCAAAGGTGACAACCATGCCGGGCTTGATCACACCAGTCTCGACACGGCCGACGGGAACGGTACCGATACCACCGATCTTGTACACGTCCTGGAGGGGAAGACGGAGGGGCTTGTCGGTGGGGCGGGTAGGGGGGTCGACGGCGTCGATGGCGTTGAGGAGGGTCTTGCCAGTGACGTTGCCGGCCTTGGTCTCCTTGTTCCATCCCTTGAACCACGGCATGTTGACCGAGGCCTCAAGCATGTTGTCACCGTGCCAGCCCGAGATGGGGACAAAGGGAACGGCCTTGGGGTTGTAGCCGACCTTCTTGATGAAGTTGGAGACCTCCTTGACGATCTCGTTGAAGCGCTCCTCAGACCACTTGTTGGTGTCCATCTTGTTGACGGCAACAATGAGCTGCTTGACACCGAGGGTGAAGGCGAGGAGAGCGTGCTCGCGGGTCTGGCCGTCCTTGGAGATACCAGCCTCGAACTCACCAACACCACCGGCGATGATGAGAATGGCACAGTCAGCCTGGACGCAGCAAGCGGGGGGTGGAGAGCGAAACCAGCCGTCAGTCGCGACAGTCATTCGACGCATGGCATGCATAAAACAACGACAAACGACGCACCTGCGAGGTACCAGTGATCATGTTCTTGATGAAGTCACGGTGACCGGGGGCGTCAATGACGGTGACGTAGTACTTGGGAGTCTCGAACTTCCAGAGAGCAATGTCGATGGTGATACCACGCTCACGCTCGGCCTTGAGCTTGTCAAGAACCCAGGCGTACTTGAACGAGCCCTTGCCCATGTCGGCGGCCTCCTTCTCGAACTTCTCAATGGTACGCTTGTCAATACCACCGCTGCAGACGACAGGAGAGAATGACCGCAAAACGTCAGCAGACTGGACCGCAAGCGACAGCAGCACACACACGGAGGGCAGACTGCACACGAGACGCACCACTTGTAGATAAGGTGACCGGTGGTGGTCGACTTTCCAGAGTCGACGTGACCGATGACGACGACGTTAATGTGGCCCTTCTCCTTGCCCATGTTGATAGCTGTTGGCGGCAGTGGGGGGAAGCGCAGACAAACGTCAGCACATGCATGAGAACAATGGGGAACAGCAAGGGTGGAAGAGGTGGTCGCAGAAGAGGTGCAGGGCAGGCGCAAGCAGGCAGAGGTGGTTACGGCTGGCTGGCAGGCTGGCTGTAGGCAGCGGGAGGTGCGGGCGAGACCAAGCCGCACACATGCACAGCAGCAGCGCAAGGCATGCCTGCCAGGCGGCAAGGGGGTCGACGGGCAAGATCGATTCGCAAACCGATCAGCCCTGCCCGCCTGCCGCCGGCGAGTGTGACCCATGCCATCCCATCCATCCAGTGTGGTAGCGACCCCGGGGCAGCTGTGGATGCAGTGGATGGGCCGCCCCTGTAGGCATCCACCAAGAGTAGGATGCATGCCCCCCGAGGCCCGCCACCCCACCCCCGACCGCGACCCTCCGCCCGTGTCCTCGAGGACGTCGGCACACGACGCACACAGCAAATCGATCTCACGCGTGCATCTCACCTTTTTGTTTGCGAGGAGGAAATGGCGGGGGGCCGCTGTGCACGGAATATATCGTGGGGCCCTTCCTGAGGACGCCTTCCGCTCAGCCATTGTTTGCCGGCCAATCAGAAGCGTCTGTGGAGGCTGGCCGTGCGTGCAGAGCCGCCTGCGAAAAAAAGGTCATGTCGAGGTGGGCCGGCGGGCGGGCGTGATGCTGGCTGACATGGCCAGATGCGTCAGAGGACTGCGCTCGAGTCAGACGGCTCCGCCCGCGACTCGCTGGGCGAGGCGAGCCTGCAGACAGCGCAGCACCGACAGGCCGATGCCGCATCAGCATCGCATGGCTGTCCGCTGCCGATCGCTGGTTCCGGTGCCTGCCCCTGCTTGAAATTGCCATGTTCCCACGACAACCGTCTTCGCATCGGTTCCATCGACCCTCAGTCTCGAGCACCAACGAACGCACCAGCACGACTCTCGAGCACGGCTGCTCCGAATGGGACAAGCTGCCGCACGAGCTGTACATGCACATCCTCAAGTTTGCATGCCCCTTGCACTCTGCTGCTGTGCGGCTTGCTCTCGGAAACGCAGCTGAGCAACGGCTGCATCGCTGGGTCGCCGCAGGCAGGCCACACGAGCGATCATTGGTCGCTCTGATGCCGACGGCTGCCAGTCCAGAGGCAACCGTCTGTGCGCTCGCTTTCCTCGGATCGCCGATCCTGCAGTCGGCGCTGCTGCCCAGGCAAACCTCAACTGCTACGGCATTGCCAGCGGCAGATCCTTGCGTCTGGCTGGACCTGCTGTCCTGACATGGGCGGCACACAACGGCTGCACGCGCGTCGCCCTGAGCGGATGCTGCGTCGCGCGCTAGGCATCTGGACGTGGTGCTAGTTCTCCATGTCAACCATCTCGGCGGCTGCACAACAAGCGCCATGGACGGAGCAGCCCGACACGGTCGTCTTGAGGTCGGCAAGTTCCTGCAGATGCTCCAGAAGGGCGATAATCTTTGCTGCTGAAGGCGGCCATCTGGAGGCCGTCAAGCTTCTGCGTGAGCATCGATCCGAAGGCTGCACCGCTGATGCGATACAGCACATGCGTCTTATCCCATGCAGCCACCGCCTGCTTAGACCGCGCTTGACTGTATGGCATGGACCACGGACCTTGCTGCGCAGTCTGGCCACTTGAATGCTGTACAGTAGCTGCATGATAACCACACTGAAGAGTGTACCGAGCTGGCCGTACACTCCTCAGTGCGAGTGCAGTCGTCATGCAGCCAGTGCAACCAGTTCAAGACGGCCATCTGGCTGTTCAACAACTGGCCACAAGTGGCCGACTACCGCAGCGACATGCTCGCCGACCTGATGAGGCTGCCCTTCGGCATTTCGGTGCACGGCATCTGTCGCAGACATGAGTGCCTGGTCGAATGCCGTTTGCGAGCACACCTCCAATAAACTTGATCTGTGGAACGCCACTCGTCTGTTGTGCATCGTCGAGCAGGCAGCCAAGCACCCTTGTGCCGTGCTTGGCTACGTGCTCGAGGCAAATGTTCCGCGTCAAAGTGAGAGGCTCTCTCTTCAACTGCATGGCGAGCCGCGCGGCATGTCCATGTGCACGGTGATGTGAATGGTTGTTTGTGTCTGAGAACACGGGTCCATGTTGGCCAAGCAGCGGAGAATTTGCACTGCCGACGACGACTTAAAAGGGGCAGCGCGTGCGACCTCGTAGACTACCCATCCGCACGGTACACCTCACTCGAGCACCATGTTCTCCCTTGCTGCCTCTGCCATCGTCGCTCTCCTCGCGACCGCCGCCTCGCCTGCCGCTGCCCACCCCAACTGTCTCGCAGACGTCATTGTCCGTCCCGAGCACGCCCACGTCCTCTCTCGTCGCGATGGCCCTGCCGATGTCAAGAGCGCCTGGTCCTACGAGGGCGAGACTGGCGATGCCTTCTGGGGTGCCCTCAGCCCGGCCTACACCACCTGCGCTACCGGCAAGCACCAGTCGCCCATCAACTTTGAGGACAAGGCCATGACGCTCAACCCTGCCCACCGTCTCTCGTGGCCGTCCGACTCGCTTACCAACGGCACCTTTATCAACAACGGCCACACCGTCCAGGTCAACGTGCCAGCCGGATCTGGCTTCTCGCTCAAGGCTGGCACCGCCAACGACGTGTATGAGCTCGCCCAGTTCCACCTGCACGCCCCGTCCGAGCACCACCGCCTGGAGAAGAGCTATGCTCTTGAGGCCCACTTTGTGCACCTCACGCCTGAGAAGAAGATTGCCGTTCTCGGCGTGTGGTTCGATCTCGCCGAGACTGGCTCGCCCTTCCTTGACTCGCTCATCGCTGCCGGCGTAAGTGCATCGCCATCAATTCTCTGGCTTGTCTCACCAGGACTGTCCAACTAAGCATATGCACCCCGCTCTGTCTGAACCTACCCATCTCCTAAACCGCCTCGTGGCATCTTGCTTCTCACTCGCCGCAGATCCCCAAGGAGGAAGGCAAGACGACTCCGGCCATCACGGTCAACCTCGCGTCGATCCGCGCGGCGACGTCCAACAGCAGCTCGCCGTTCTGGAGCTACGACGGCAGTCTGACGACCCCGCCTTGCGCAGAGGGCGTCAAGTGGTCCGTTCTCGACAAGACGCTGCCCATCTCGGTCGCGCAGCTCAAGGCGTTCACCGACGCGATGCCCTTCAACTCGCGCTCGACGGCTGCCGTCAACAAGCCCAACTCCATCTTTGGCGACCGTCCGGAGCTGTTCGGCGCCGCCAAGCAGGACACGACCAAGCCGTACGTGCCTGCCTCCGGAGTTGCTAGCTCGCCGGCTTACAGCTCGCCGAGCTCGTCCGCCGCCAACTACGACCAGAAGGAGCCGATCGTGTCTGCTGCCGGCAGCATGTCGCCCGCCTTCAAGATCAGCACCGCCGTCGCCGCTGCTGCTGCCATGTTCTGGCTGTGAACCTAGCATTGACATGTGCCTGAATGGATGAATGAAACGACTATTGTGCCACCAAGTGGAATACAAGGACGGGAGTGCAGCATATCATGCCTGGACAGCTTCAGCGAGTGGCGATCGCGTTGGGCTGGTCTTGCTCAAGGCACACTCATGCAGATATGGCAGGTGCAAGGCAACAGCGTCATTGCTGACAGATCCATCATGTACATCTGCAATGGAGACACCATCACTGCGTCCTGCGGTGACGTTGAATGAAATGATTGTCGAGGTGGAGGGGGTTTATGAAACGCATACAAAAGGTTGGAAAGGTGGAAAAAGAGAAGCTGTTTACTTCTTCTTGTTGGCCTCCTCCTCAGCCTTCTCTCTGGCGCGCTTCTCGCGGATGCCCTTGTAGCGGGCGTCGGAGCGAGCCTTGCGGAGAGCAGCGTAGGCGTGAACGACGGGGGTGGCGCCGATCTTGCGAGACACGTCAGTGACGGCAGGCTGGGCAATGGGGAGGAGAGCACCAGCAAGCTGAGTGGCACCGGCAACGGCGGCAGCCTGTAAAAACACCACGCAACGAATCCACCCATGTCAGCCATTGTGAAGCAGTGCACCAAGCAATCTGCTTTCGAGACTACGTACGTCAGCATCGCCCTTCTTGGGCTTGTTGGCCTTCTTGGGGAAGACAATCAGCTTCGACTTGTACTCGGCAAGACGCTCAACGTTGGCCTGGAGCGACTCAACGGAGCGGTTGCGGCGACGGTGGTCGACGGCAATGCCGATGGTGCGGGCAACCTTGCGGCTAACACCAGCCTCCTACTCAACACGATCGCAACAAGCACGGCCTGGTCAGTGCCAAGCCAAGCCAAAGGTCGCCAAATGCGAGCAACATCGACCCGCTACAAACCTTGAGCTCCTCGAGGGAGAAACCACGACCAGCACGGAGCTTGGTGTTGTACTTGATGGTGGGGCAACGGACAGCGGGGCGGAGAAGACCGTCAATGGGGCGGGGAGCGATGGCAGCGGCCTTCTTGATGCGCTGCACACGTCTGGACTTCTTCTGGCCGGGCTGGTTGAACCAGGTCTTCACGTGGATCTGCCAGTCCTTGCGGAAGTGCTGGTTGGGCAACTGGTTGTTGTGCTTCATGGCTACGGGTTATGCCTGTCAGCAAGAGACAAGAATGTCAGTAAGCAAAGCGTCGGAATGACTCGAGCTCGGTCGCCAGTTGAAGCGTTGGCTGAGGGGCTCGGCAGGCTTGGTCGCTGCGCTTGAGAAAAGTGGACAGGAGTGGACAACGGCACACTGCGAGGCGGCTGGTGTCGGTGTATTTGCTTTTGGCTGGTCCGGTGTGCTCGCTGCTGTTGCTGCTGCTACTGTTGTTCGCTGGCTGGTCGACGGCTGGAATCGGAGCGCAGAATCAGCCAGGCAGAGGCATGCCATCCATCCCATCCCATCCCATCCCATCCCATCCCATCCAGTTGCAGCCATGCTGGGGTCGTTCAAGGAAGCATCCATCCGTGCGTTGCTGTGCTGCTGCATCCAGTCCATGTGGCCGCCGTCCGTGTCGTGCAGCTGCACCGAGCGCAGCCCAAGCCCAAGTGCGCCTCGAGCCAACGCGCGCGACCACAGACTGACCAAGGCGACAGTCACACACCTCGACTATTTGCAAAGAGAAAGTCAACAACGAGCCGTACTGGCCAACAACCACATGCTTCAGCAGTGCAGAGCGCCAAATTGTGAGACTGGTCACATGGCACTCACGTGACGCATTTCACATTTCTCAGGCTGTTGGACTTGTACTTTTTGGCCGATTTGCGCGGGCTGCAGGGCTGAGACGCCAAACTTGGCTCGCGCTTTTTCGTCTTCTCCCACACATTTCACACGCCATGGAGTCCGTTCAAACCTACGGTCGCAAGGTGTGTGCCCTGCAATCGCCATGGCCGCCCCGCTTACTGGACTGGCAGAGAGGGATGGATGGATAGACGACCTCGGCTGCTGCGGCACACCTACCCACGGATGGACCTTCACACGCACCTGCACGCCGAACGAATGGATGGGATGGGATGGGATGGCTGGGATGGCATCGACCCCGAAACAGCCGATTCAGCAACAGTCGCTCTGGGCGGAATCCACACAGAAGCACCAGAAGCACCAGAAGCACCAACGGAAGGCTGCACCCGCCAACAGCACTGGCACTTGCACTAGCGGCACCTTGGGACCACGGCTACAGCGGACATGAACGGCAACGCAACTGCCCAGGCTGCCATTTGACATTTGGGATTCTGCCTGTTCGTCCATCACAAGCAGCTTGACGAACAGCATCGCTCAACCATGCAGCCGCATCAGCATAGGGCCGTCTGTCCATCCGTCTCAGCCTGGCCTTGTGTCTGTTGCCCTCGTCTGGCCGCCCAACTGACGCATTTCAATGTCCTGCTGCGCTCGGCTGCCGCCGTTGGGACAAGTAGAAGACTGCCACTGCTGTCGCCCACTGCAAGCGCGGCAACGGCCTCATCAAGGTCAACGGCTTCCCCCTCGATGTCCTCGAGCCTGAGATCATCAGAGCCAAGGTCTACGAGCCCATCTACCTCCTCGGCAAGGAGCGCTTCGCCAACGTTGACATCCGTGTCCGCGTCGAGGGCGGTGGTTCCGTCTCGCAGATCTACGGTGCGTTTGCATCAGCTGGCGCTGGCATCCCTGATCATCTGTGGCTGCTTCAGTCTCTGACTCTCTTGCCATCCACAGCTATCCGCCAGGCCATCGCCAAGGCCATCGTTGCTTTCTACCAGAAGTGTAAGTGCAGTCGCACAGCTGTGTATCCACATGCTGCAATGCGCGCCGTGTCTAACAGCAGCGCATGGATGGCGATGGCAGTCGTTGACGAGGCTTCCAAGAAGGAGATCAAGGACATCCTGATCGCCTACGACCGTACCCTCCTTGTTGCCGACCCCCGCCGCTGCGAGCCCAAGAAGTTCGGCGGTCCCGGTGCCCGCGCCCGTTACCAGAAGTCCTACCGTTAATTTGTGCGGTCTGGCTATTGGTGTCTGCCTCTGGCATGTGTATCTCCGTCCAATACAAGACGCTTTGAAGGAGATCTCTCTTTGCCGTTCAGTCGTGCTGGTTACCATGCCGCTCGTAGTGCTCTCGTAGTGCCGCTCGTAGTGCTGGCCGCAGTGCTCTGCGACATGCCCTGAATTGTCGCCGCCGTTTTCGTCTTGCCGGCCTTCGCAACAACCCACGCAGATGTCGTCAGGATTCGGCACCAACGGCGGCAGAGGACGGTGCTTCCCGTTCTGGCAAGAGTTCACACGCTGCCATGTCCAGGCCGACGCCGCCTCGCAGTGCTCTACGCTGCTTGAGGACTACCAGGAGTGCCTCTACCACAGAAAGGAGGTGCGCTTCTCTCGCTCCTCCTCGCCCTCTTGGCTGTGTCTCGGCCGCCGTCCATGCCTGCCTGCCCCAGCTTGATCATCTGCACTCTTGCCGTGCGTGTGTGTGTTGGCTGGCAGTCGGCGACGGCGACAACGACGGAGACGACTGCAACAGGCAGCCGTGCGGTGCTAAACCTGCAGACATACAGGCAGGACACTAACACACCTGCTGTCTGCGGACATGCTCCTGATGCCGACAGCTGCTCCGCATGAGCATCATCAAGGACGAGAACACCAAAAAGGCAGCAGCAGCCAAGGCGGAAGCCAACGCCAGCGGCGCCTTGAAGCCAGCGACAGCCTGAGCTGCTGGCTTCGTCCCTGCTCGTCTCCTTCCAAAGGAACATACCACCGCCACTTCCACCACCACCGCGCTCATCAACAGCAGCCCATCCAGCAGCACCAGGCTCGGTGCTGTTGCTCGCCTGCCAGGCAATATCTCTGGATCTGGACTAAAGCCGACTCAATGCTTCATAACATTTCATGGTGCTGGAGACGATAGGCGGAATGGGAGACGAGCGGCCGTGCTACTTGGATAGGGTGCGGAGGATCATGCCTGACTCGGGCTTGGGAGGCTCCCAAACCCGCTGCAGCTCTTCGCGGCGCGTCGGCGTGATGTCCGTGTCCGTCCTGCCCACACCATGCCCATCCACGTGTTAGCACAACCATACAACCGTCATCATCCTCAGCAGCAGCGGCAGCAGAGGCAGCGGGTCATGAAGACGTACTTTGGCTGTGCAAATGGGCTGTTGGAGCACATTCAGCAAGCGTCAGCCTACAAGACGGGCGGGTTGAGCAGACGATGAGAGTGACGTACCCGGCCCAGAACCCTTTACGCGTTTTCCACTGCTTCATGGACGCCACTTGCAGACGCTTCTCCTCGTCCTCAACGTCCACTGGCGACACCATCTGCGAAAAGTACGGCAGACAGTACGCGTAGTAGTGTGTCTTGTCCTGTACTCGTTGGTGAGCACGTCAGCAGTCAACTAGCAACACTAGAGCAAGATGCTCGGATGGGCGATGCATATAGTGGGTTACCTCTGCCATGCGTGCACGCAGATCGTACAGCTGCTCCTGCGTAGTTGACTGCGTCTGCATCGAGTAGTTGTACACCTCGTGGTCGAATGTGCGGCAGAACGGCTCAGGGACGTACGACTCGTCATGCTGGCCAAGAATCAGAACAATGCCAACCTCGAGCTCGGCAGCAAAACAACAGAATATGGATGGCTTACCTTGCGGTTCATGGCGACAAAGTTGGGTTCGCGTAGGTGCCGGCGTTGCATCTTGAGAATGCCAGCCACATTGTCCTGGTCGAGCATCGTCGCGTCCGCCTTGACACTGTACCCCAACCGGTAATTGACCGGCTCGCCGCGTCTCTGTACCGCTCCGAGTCAGCCTCATGAATGCATGTTTGCATACATGCATGCATACATGCAACGCAAGCCTTGACCAGCTGTCCGGCACTCACGCCATAGCGGGGCGGCTTTCGGCCTCCCTTGTCGCGACTGCCGTCAAGGCCAGTGATGGCGTCGCCCCCGCTGTGTGTCTTGGGCGTGGATTCCATGGATACCATGCCGCTGCCCATCACACATCCGTCACCGCCGCTGGTGGCGAGGCCGAGTCGGCGGTTGGGGTGCTCGCAATGACCGCATCAAACTCGCCAACAGGGATCGAGTCTTCAAACTGCACGACACGGCCATAGACAGCGAGAAGCCCAAAGATCATGCGCTGTGTTGGGAACGCAGCCATGCGTGCCTGCACTGAAATGACATCCAGCTTGATCGTCTGTACGATGAGTGATGTGTCAGTCTGTGCCGGCTCTCCCTTCCCTTGCTGGTACGTCTGCAGCAGGGCCAACCTCCTGGATGAGATGGAGACAGTCGAAGCAGTCCTTGGACAGCCGGTCGCGGATATACGTCGACCGGTCGGCAAGGATTTCGCTCAGATCAGGGTCAAGCATCACATGAAGCAGGCCAGGGGATGGGCCGTTCCATGCCGGGTGGTTGAACGTGGTCGCCTGCGAGTGCCACACGCGGTAGCTCGACTTGTCTGGCACGCCCCTGTCCCACAATTTGTTAGCTGTGCACGGCCCATGGACCCAGAGTATGGTGCTTGCCAGACTCACGTGTCGAGTGCTGTGAGCAGCATAGGGATGCCGCTATCCACAAGCCCTTCGATAAAATAGACACGGTTCTCGCCATCAAAGATGTCATATCCGGTGAGAATGTTCTGTCCTCGGCAGGGTCAGCCACGAGCACACAAGGCAAAGCTGTCTGCATCTAAACTCACAAGCGCTGGGTTGCGTTTCTGGTCATCCGTGAGCTGGTACGTAGCAAGCGCCAGATCACGCCGGCCGACCTGAGCAGGGATCTTGAGCGTGTCCGCGCTGCATCTGGTGACCGAGTCCTGGACTGTTTTGGCGACCGTGCCGTTCCTCGAGCTGGCCCATGCACGTCAGCGATGCACATCATCCACGATCACATGGCTCAGTCCCTTACTTGGTGACAATGACTACATGGCCGTATGCACCCTTGGCCACAGCAACGCTCTCAATCGCCAGAGTCGAGATAAGCGGGAACCGAAGCTCGAGACTGATGGTGAGGTTGGCAGAAGACTCGAGCCATAATCCTGAAGGCAGCGTGCGTTTGCTCTTGGTGACGTGCGCACGTGCTGGAAGTATTGGCGATGATAGATGCAGGTGTGTCTGGCCTGCACACAGCCCAGACAGTGCTGTCCATGGCACGCTTGCTGGTGAGCAAGAGGCAAATGCAATGTCTGCTTACAGACTTACAGAACGATGCGACGCCGTATGGGTTGATTGGGTTCATGGACGAGTTGATGAGACCGTCGTCTCGCAAGTCTGCCCATGCACAAACGTCAAAGCACAGTCCATTGCATCATCCTCAGTCACGCTCACGCACCAGCATTGATCTTGGTGAGATCGTTTGGCAGTCGATGGTCGCGATCGTGGATCTTGATTGGCAGTGTCAGAACAACAGCCCCCCATAGCTGTGGGAGACTAGCTTACCTCGACTGTGAATGGCGCCTTGACGAAATCATCGCGTAACCGGCTCGCCTCCATCATCCCTGTGAGAATCAGATGCTGGCTGTCAAACACCATGCGCTCAGCATGTGGCTGGTCATGCAGCGTTGCCGTGTGGATGAACGGATCAGAGTACAAACGGAACTTGGCCGATCTGCTCTCCTTACCCCTGAGTCAGTTGCGACGATTGGCAGCAACAGTGCACCGTTGGACACTCACACTGGCAGGCACTTTTCATCGAGCTCGGCGTAACTGAGTGGCTCGTTGGGCATGCCATCGGCAGCCACAATCGTGATGCACATGGGGTTCAGTCTGCCACCATGATCCACGTCAGCCAAACGGCGCACGCCACCAAGTACTGCACATCGCCAAGCTGCCCAACTCGCCTGACAGCCTGATCGTGCGACAGCAGCGGCGTGTCAAGCTTGATGCCAATATCGCACCGCTCCAGTCCTGTGATTGCGTGCAGCACGCTGTACTCACCAGAGTCAGCCACAGCCGTCAACACCACGCGACTCTGCAACGCAGCCAACCCCTCACCTCGCCTTGGTCTCGAGAACATCGAAAAACAGTCCAGTGACATCCAGGATGATTCTGCCCAGTGGCACATGGGTGTACTCGCCCTTTTTGCGCTCAAGCAGCAGTTTCTCGTGTGGCATCTCGATCGTCTGATCGTTGGCGCGACGTTCGCTCTCTTCGCGTGAGAGACCGGTCCAGTTGTTTGTGCGCACGCCTTGCGACTCGGCGTCCCACCGGATATGCTTGTCGTCAAATGCCGCATGGCCTTGGCTGATCCTCTTCTTGTCTCTGCGGGTATGCTTGGCAGCGTCGACGTATCCCTGGACGCGTTTTGGCGACGATGCAACTGACTTGGCTGGCGAGACAGCAGGCTTCCGCCCGTCCTTCTTTCCGTCTTTCTTGGCGGCTAAGCGGCGGTCGGTGCGATCGTCGTTTTGACTGTGGCTGCGCACACGTCCGTGAGGGGCAAGGACATTCAGAGGATGGTCGAAATGGTGCGGGCTCGGCGGCGTCTTTGGCGGCATTTGGTGCAAACTGGCAAGCGACGAGGACGACCGAGACCGTACCAGGCCGCGTTGAATGGCGTCGGGCGACATGTGTTTCTCTGGATGGTTGAAATGGTGCGGATGGGGAGACTCGCGCATGGTGGTCGAGGCACGCGATGTGGGCCGATCACCGCCAGCTGCATGCTGGTGCTGGCCAACACCAAAGTCATCTGTCAGGAACCGATGGAGCGGCGACCCAGGACGGAACCGGTCCAGCGGCGGCGAATCGCTGTTTGTGCGCTTGTTCAGAGGTCTAAAGTCATGGATGCCCTCACGGAGGGCGGCAGACAGATCAGGTGTGGACGACGACTGCCGGCGATGCAGACGGTGCAGGATGTTGTCAATGAGGTCTTGACCGAGTCGCAAGTGGTCGCCGCGGTCGCGAGCTGCACGCTCTTCAGCCTCGGCTGCCATGCGCGACTTGAAGATGACCTCCGGGCGTGGACGGTGGGGATCAAGATCGATGGCCTCCTCGCTGCCCAAGTGCGGGTGCTGGGCTTTCTGCTCTGCCTCTTTCTGGGCGGCAAGTTTGGCTAGATGCTGCTGGTGCAGCATGTGGTGGTGGCGCGTCAGTCCTGTTTGGGCCAGAGACATGGGCAGCTTGTCGATGGGGTCAGTGTGGGCGGCTGTGCCTCCATGACCTTGACCGCGCGTGCCTGCCTGGCCAGCCTTGGCTCCGGCTGGACCGCCACCGCCACCACCACCACGACGCGTCCCGATCGTGCCAGGACCGCCACCCATTCTGTTGAACTGAACAGGAGTGATGCCCATGTTGGGCACCTGCTTCCGGAGACTCTGCGGTCCCTCCTTGTCGCGATCGTCACTGCGCACAATCTCCCAAATGACAAACTCGGTCGGCTTCTGGTACAGATTGCCGATAAACTCCTACATCAAGCACAGAGGTGAGCAGGCGAGCCGCCAATCAGGAACGGGCAGTGAATGCCAACAACTTGCATTGGTGACGCTGACATCGTGCGTGACCGTCCATGAGCTTCCGGATATCGAGAACGGCTCAGTCTGCATCGCAGAGGCAATCAGTGCCGATCACCCAAGCAACGATCAAGGCAAGGACAGCGGCTCACCTTGCCCTCGACCTGGCCACCAAGAGAGTAGCTAATGTACAGCCGCTTGTACTCGTCTGTGCCGTGCCGTTTCTTTTTGGACGCTTTGGGGGCAGGAGCGATGGCTGGCGGCGTGACTGTCGCTGTCACGCCCGCCGTGTTCGTGCTGAGCGCGATGACTGTCTGGCCGGCTGTTGTGTTTGTCGGCGAGGCAGGAGCGATCCCGCCAGCCGCAGCCACTGTGGTCGATATGGGCGACAGGGCAGGCGCATGCCCGTCTGCATCTGCTCCCTGGACTGATGATCAGACGGGCAATGCCAGACATCCCAGACACATTCAGACGCGTCCTGTCAGCCGAACGGCTCGCGTCTCTGAAGAGAGTGTGCCGGCTTACGCACGCACCTTTACACAGGGCGTAGTCGACCGAGACTGTGAACTTGACAGGATGCTCGCCACCAGCACTAGCGCCGCTGCCACCGCCACCTGCGTTACCGGCAATCGCAATGGGGAAGCTTGCGCCGTCAAGCGCAGCGACAGGTGTTCGAGCGACCTTGGCCATTCGTAAAGGTGCAGTGAATGAGCAAGATGCGCAGAGTTGAGTTGAGTTGAGTTGCAAGGGATTCAAAATGGGTTGTATTGGATTGTACACATTGGGGATGGGGAGGTGTTTAGTCGCAGCAGCAGCAGCACAGGCAGGCACCAAGAAGGCTGTAAGAAAAGTGTCAGGGGTCAGCGTTGTCTGGATGCAGGCTGTCCAGCAAGCCAAATCAGACGCTTACAAGCCGCAGCAGAGAGCGTCGCTGTTGGACTTTTGCGGGGCTGCCTGCTGGACGTAGACAACCTGCGGCTGGCCCTGCTGGGGGTAGCCGCCTTGCTGGGGGTAGCCGCCCTGCTGAGGCGGGTACTGCTGGGGCGGGTATTGCTGGGGGTAGCCCTTGTCGGCGGCGTACTGCCCCGCCATCGATCGCAAGGATGTCAACAGCGCCGGCCAAGGACAACACACAGTCAGCCACAATGCACACAAGGCTGCCCCCATGCGGCCGGCAGCACCAACAGGCTGGAGCGCACGGCAGACGTACCTGCTGCTGGGGAGGGTAGCCCTGCGGTGCCTGGTAGGCAGGCTGTGCCTGGAAGGGCGGCTGAGCCTGGTAGCCGGACGGCTGGCCAGCATTGTTGTCGTAGGCTGAGTACGTGGGCGGGGCGGCGGCGTACGGCGGGTTTGGGTTGTATGGGTTGGATGCATAGGGTGCGTAGGCAGCGTTGGCGGGCGGGGCAGCCGACGACGCAGGATAGGCAGCAGCAGCGGGATACGACATGGCCGTTGTTGACGCTTGTCAGTTGGCGTGGAGAGTCGGAGCGGAGACGCTGGAAGGAGCGCAGACGTTGTGCGGCACCCTCACATCTCCGACAGGCGGGCTGGCAGGCAGGCAGGCACACACACAGACAGACACAGACAGACACGCAGTGCACTCCAGCTAGAGCATACCAGGAGGAGGAACCTTGGCGTCGGCCATGTGCGCGAGAGTGGGAGGTTGGATGCGGAAGGGCAAGGCGGGCAGACGGCATTCTTATTGGATTGGGTCAGCAGCCAAGCAGATGCTGTGCCACGTGGCCGCCGGCCGGCTGACTGGCTGGCTGGCACAGCCACTTGACAGCGGCAGCTAGTGCCGCCCGACAAGGCCGGCGTTGCGCTCGATGCCCTTGACGAGGCGGTCGCGGGCGCTGTCGTTGAGGCTCGGGTACATGTCTGCCATGAACGACATGACCTGCGCCTCGGAAAACTCCACCTTGGCACGCGAGCCCCACACAAACGACGCGGCATCGCCGTCTGCGGTCCGCACTCTGGTCCGGTCGAGATATCCCTGCCGCTGGAACTGGCTCAGCTCGCCCTCCACTTTGCCAAACACCGGGTGCTCGCTGTTGCGGCGGATGCCCAGACGGTTCAAGTATCCATCCAGACGCTCTGTCGCAGGATTCGCGGCAATGCATGCACGCAATGTGAGCCAGTTGAAGGCGATCCTGCGCAGAGCCACGCTGCATTGCCCACCTTCGGTAATGGACCGGCCATTGGCGTAGATGAGCGACAGGAGCACGCTCAGCAACGCCAGACGCGGCGAGTCGCGCGGCGACAGCGACAGGGCAACCTCGCGCTGGGTCTCGGACAGCACCGACCGCAAGACCCAGGCATTGGACGCATTGGCTGCTGGAATGGCTGCGTGCGTGCCCTGCGATCCCTGCGATCCCTGCGCGGCTGCTGCTGCTGCGGCGGCTGCTGCTACCGCTCGGCGACTCGCTGCACTTGCGCTGCCGCCGCCAGTGCGCCGGCCTTGCTTCATCGGCAGCTGCACCATCTCCAGACCAAAGACAGACTGCAGACGCTCTTGCGCACGCTGGAAGAACAGCGGGAATCCTTTGGTCTGCTCCTTGGAAAGCACTGGAGTGGGCCAGCGGGTTAGATCGGCCGGCACAATGCAGATGCCAAGGCGTGCTTGCCCTTTTCGTAAATGTCCTTGCGGCGGATGGGTGTGCGGCTGCTCTCCATGAACAGCGCATAGCGCACAAGGTCCTTGACCTTGCGATCAATGTCCTGCCACGGCAACGGGAGCGATGTCAGATGGATGTCCAGCGCAATCGGACAACACTGCGAGCGAGTCCACGCACATCCTTGGACAGCGTCTGCATGTACTTTGTGGCCGCAATCATGCTCTTCTGCGTGACCTCGGGCACGTCGTCGTCCTCTGACTGCTGGTCGTCCTGGTCCATGTCCATGGCCCGCTGTGTCTGCTGCGTCTGCTGTGTCTGCTGTGTCTGCTGTGTCTGAAGGTCGTCCTGCATGTAGTTGGATCGGCTGCTTGCGCCTGCCACGACGCCGCTGTAAGCCGAGTGCCCTTGCTTGAACTGCCAGCATGCGTGCCATCGTGTCAGCCTGTGCAGCATCTGCCAGACACCCGCAAGGCACCCGCAAGGCACCAGCAAGACATCAGTCAGACACCCGCAGATCCGCAGCCGAACCATTTGCTCTTGGCCCGCTGTTGGCGACTTTGCGACCAACTCGACCAACCCGGATCTGCAATGAGCATCAGCGCTCGTCCGTCGAGACAGCCGCTCGTGCCGCAGTCTGCGCAGTCGGTGGCCGATGCTGCCCCTGCCGTGCCTGCCCTGCCGTCCATGGCTGCGGCACACGTCGCCCACGCCGCCTCTCACGCTGCTGCTGCTGCTGCCGCCGCCGCCGCACGGTCACCCTCTGTGTCGTCGGCATCCACACGGCCACCGGCGCCTGCTGCTGGCTTGTCTCGCCAGCAGACCCCTGCATCTGCGACTCTACCTGCCAGCACAAGCAGGGCCATCGACCGCCGTGCACTTCTGGGCCGCACCTTCCGTCTGACCGAGCTTTCGCCCTCGTTCGAGCGCCGCTCTGCTGTGTGTCTGTCCATCACACACGCCGACGTCTCGCTTGCGCCAGACCCCACCGAGCTGCCACCCGAAGCCGTGTCGTGGACACGCCTCGACTCGATCGAGCACATCACCTTTATCGACATTGGTCTCGTCATGGGCGAGCGTGACGACTCGCTTGCCACAGCCGTCCAGTTCAACACGGGCAGGGGCGTGCACCTGTTCCTGTGCGTGTCGTTTGAGCAAAAGGCGGCACTCACGCAGTACTGGAACTCGCTCATGGCGTTTGTGGAGCTCGCACGCTCAAACAATGCCATCATGTCGTACAACGCTTTCGACAGCGACGACGATGACGATGGAGATGACGAGGGCAGCGACAGCGAGGCGAGTCTGCGGCATCGCGGTGCAGAGAGTGCACGATCCGGCACGCCTAGCTCGATGACGCCTATGGCTGCAGCGGCTGCCGAGTCTGGTGCATTAGGAAGGTGCGATGGTGTTGGTTGTTTGGCAAGCTGCGGCTGCGGATCTGACAGTTCTCGTCGTGTCTATGCCATCCCATGCCATGGTACCCTCGACAGTGTGGCGCAGAAGATGCAGGACTTTTCAAGGCTGTCTGACGCGTACAAGGGCAAGCTGACCCTCATGGAGGTTTGCATTCTCGTGCTCGATGCAAACCGGCCCTCCATCTAAGCTGACACGGCGGTATCCAACACCAGAGTGCTTTACGCGACAAGACTGCCGAACTGCAGCGAGTCACGAAGCAGTTCCAGGATATTGAAGCCAAGAACATGGTGTGTGACCATGCGGCCGTCTCTGCTAGCCAGCCCATCCTAACTCTTGCTTGCTCAGTCTCTGCTGCGACAACTCAGTGAGGCCCAGTCAAAGAACCTGGACGTGCTTGAGCGGTTCAGACGACTTGAGCAGGTGCACCTGGCCTCGTCGGAAAAGATGACGACTCTGCAGCAACGGCTCGAAGACCGCATGTCTACGCTGGACGAAAAGCAAGAGCTCGTGAGTGGCTGGCTGCCACATGCTGCTGGCTCATGCCGGACTTGTGCTGATTGTCCACCATAGCTCAAGGTGCTCGAACAGAGACTGCATCGCACGCGCACCAAGTCGCGCGGCACCAGTTTCCTCGTCTACTTTAGTGAGCCGCTTCCCTCACGCTTCCCTCGTTTGTCGCTCCACACCCCGCCACACATTCGACTAACACGGCAATGCTTTGCGCCAGTTTCCCTGCCTATCCTTGCAGCAATTCTCGCACACTACTTGCTGCTGCTGAACGGAGCATACGGCTCACATCAAGCACCGTCGCCCTGAACCTCATACAGTCTCTACGTACACATAATTGCAACACTACTGAACCACCTGCGACCTCTTTCAACCTTTTCATTTATCGCTGCCGCGACGACCACCACTGCCATCCCCGCTACTGCTGCATGCATGAGTGACCAAGGCTGTCACAGTCCGTCAAACAACCCGCCGCGTTTCGGTGCTGGCTTGGAGGACGGCGCTGGCGTGTGCTGCCGCGATCCGCCTGCCGACGACGGCGGAAACAGCGGTGCGTTGCTGGAGCCAGAGGCCGTGTGGAACGCAGGCCCTGCAGACACAGACCTGCCAGCTGCGCCACCAACCCCATGGCCACCACCCGACGGTGGGGGAGGCAGGTGGCTGCCGCTGGCTCCGCTGGGTGTCCCTGGCATCGGCTTGCCGCCGATTATGGATCCTAATGCCGTGCTCTTGAACGCATCGAGCCCGAATGCCCCAAACGCAGATTTGGCTGGCTGCTGCTGTTGCGGCTGCTGCGGAGTCGCCTGTCCAGCATGTCCTGATCCCGGCGCGATCGGCAGCGACTCATTGGACGCCCGCAGGCCAAACTTGCGCGCAGACTTGACACCGGCACCACCAGCGCCGGATCCAGCAAACCCAGCCGCACCGGCAACAAGGCCCTCTTGATCGTCATCGTCGCCGTTGACATTGGCACGCTGATACCCGCTGCCAAACAGCCCACCAACATTCAGGCTCTTGAGTGCGAACCGGTTGCCCGACTGTCCTCCTGCAGCTGCACCTGCAGCGGCAGTGGATGCTGACGCAATCGGGCCGCCGGTCGAAGATGTCGCCAGCCGATCAATGGCCGCATTGCCGGTATCGCGGCTTCGGTTCTTGTATCTTTCGACCAGCTCTCGCGCGTTGCGTGACTGGCCCTGGTAGCGCGACGTGGCTGCTGATGGCGCTGCATCATGTCCGCCAGCAGCACCGCCACGTTGCAGTCTGCGTTCCTCAATCGCGCGTGCTGTGTCCATACGCACATCAGTTTTGTGCTCATCCACCAACTCTGGTGCGTGTTTGTGTGTGAATGCGCGGCGCAAGACTCACATTGTTGGATGATGGATTGACCCTCCTCAGTGTCCACGCCATTGGACTTGTGCGGCTCGTAAAAGTAGTGGTCGATGCGGAACAGACGCAGGATACGGCCGTGGAGGTTGAGAATGATGATGACACACGTGATTAGAATCAGGTGTGCGACCCAATCGTTGTAACCAGATCCAAAGAGCGGCGTGAGATTGACGGCTGGTCCGAGGTACTGCATGCCGCGCCGTGCCATGTCGTGCAGTGTGAGTGCGATTGATACACTGGATTCACAAAGCTAGGCAGAGACTGGCGAGAGAATCAGACCTGAATGAATACGGGCGATGACGAGTAGTCGACTTGGGTCGTGTTGGTGGCTTTGCCTTCAGCCAGACCACCCATGTTCAGGAAGTTGTAGCAGAGCGGGAACGTGAGTTTGCTGCGCAAGATGCCGTGCAATCGTTAGCCTCTTTGGAATGCGATGTGAATCACGACGAGCCATTACCAGAGATACGCGCCAACAAACAGCATCGAGACTTCGTCGGTGTGGTGCTCAGGAACCATTTGGTAGTACTCAAAGATGTTGATGTTGAGGAGCGTCGAGTACGTGCACGTGCACATGTAGCACACAAATGCAACCGAAAAGATCTGCCCAGATGCAATCAGGTCAGTCTTGATGCGCCACTCCTCCGTGTACTGGCTTGGTGCTACAAGCGTACCTCCAAAGCGCCGTACGTCACACGACCAGGCTCGAGAAACAGCGAGGGAATGGACAGACGCACAGACGTGATCTGGAACGTGGATTCCGACCACACAACAAGTGCCGACAGCACGATGCACGTGACGCAGAGCGCGCGCATGGCAATCGGTTTGATCCAGACAAGCCACCACCAGTACGCCTGCAGCTTCTGGTCCTTGTATGGATCGGTGTCGGGCACAGTCAGGAACACCGACTTGAACCGCCTGTTTATCAGCCAGTGCTTAGTGCTCGGCGTATGAGCATGTTTCGTACGCGCGGTGCTCACCTGTCCTTGCTGGCTCGGTTGGCAACAATGTCTTGGCAAACAAAGGCGTGCTGGAGCAAGTATCGCAATTGTCTGGTGTGAACAAGCACAAAGTGAGTGACGGCAAAGCAGTGGGCAAGTTTACAAAGGCACTCACGCTTGGTTGCGCTCGTCGGCAAAGGCAGCACGACGGATGCGTGCATGCAGGTCAATGAGCTTGTCGCGCGTAAACGCAGGAGGCAGATCGTCTCCTTCGTCTCCAATGGCGCGTTGCTGGAGAGCCAACGGGCACTGTGGTTGCATGTCATCGTCAGCATCACAGCCGGACGCTCGGTCAGCATGGCTTGCCATCCTACCTTTTCCATCATTTTGTCAACCAGTGGACGCAACGGATCGCCGTTTGGAATCTTGCGAGAGGCGTGTCCAATGAGCTGCCAGTAACTCGTCAGCCTGCGGTCAGCCAGCCATTGTCTTTGCTCTTTTGACAGCGCTCGAGTTGAGTGGCTTACACGAGCGACCTGGTAGATCTCGGCCTCGGAGTCCAGACACGCCTCCTTGAGCTTCGGCGCCTTGTACTCGAGGTACCGCATCACCCACTGCACATCCGCATTGTACCACAAGCCTCGTGGGATCTCCACAAGTCCATATCCCATCAGAATCGTCAGCAGCACCAAGCCGTACGCGTTGGCAGCTGGGATGGCCAATGTGATGAGATCCGACCTGTTTCCTGCAGTCAGTCGCCACTCTGCGCGACAAACAATGAGTGGCAGAGAGATTGAGCGAGAGGGAGCGAGTGACTCACGCAGAAATGTGGAGGCCAAAGATGGCGTAGAGAACAAAGATGAGACCAACACCGCCGCAGATGGCATAGAACGTGATGTTTTCCATGACACCCGACTTGAAGCGACGGAAGAAGGTGATCTCTCCCGATCGCACGTATCCCTGCATCACCGGCACAATGAACCTGCGCATTTCACAGTCAGTCGGTCTCGTGCGACCCGCCGGACGGGAGAGAAACAATGGCTCACATCTGCACATTGAATGTGATCCAGTAGACGACCTGCCAGAAGCCGTACAGAAAGTCTTCAGAGACGTATGCGAGCGGCATGTCGCAGTCTATTTCGGTGATCGTGGCATTGCTGGCGGAGCAGTCTCTGTACCGTGTCTGTCGTGTTGTGTCGTGTGGTGTGGTGTCGCCAGCCAGCCAATCGGTTCGTTGGTCTGTCGGTCAGTCACTCGTGCTGGTCATTGTGAGGGGCAGTCGGAAACCCAGACCAGGGTGTGCAGACCAGATCCGTCGGCTGCCACTGCAGCCTGGCCACAAAGAGCGCATCCGCACAAGCACAGGCGGGCAGGCATGCAGGCATGCATGCGCAGTGGCAGGCAGGCGCACAAGCAGGCGGACAGACGGGAGATGCAAGCAAGCGAGCAAGCAAGAGCAGACTGAGCTTACCGATGCCAGGTCGACGGGCAGGATGACGATGATGGTGAAGGGGAAAAAGAAGGAGATGAAGCAGGTGGCCTGGACGTACCACGGGAACGTCTTGCGGTTGCCAAAGTAGT
Organism: Entophlyctis helioformis; assembly: GCA_025526915.1. Taxonomy (NCBI): domain Eukaryota; kingdom Fungi; phylum Chytridiomycota; class Chytridiomycetes; order Chytridiales; family Chytriomycetaceae; genus Entophlyctis; species Entophlyctis helioformis. The sequence continues at coordinate 139,163 of JAHLKH010000011.1, read as the reverse complement.
CGAGCAGCACGCCGACGATGCCGCCCATGACGGCAAACACCAGCGCAATCAGAAAGTACCCCAGCATCGCTTCTGCTCCGCGTCTGAATGTCGGATGATGAAGATGCGAAGCAAGAGGCGGGAGATGTTCATTTCCACAGAGCAGAAGGCAGCGATCGATCAGATGACGGGGACAAAGTCGGTCTTGGAGTTGGCCGTGACAAGACGGAACAGCGAGCCACTGTCGACCGCCTCCTTGCTTTCGGCCCATGCCAGGAACTTGCTGCTCGCCGTACATGTGCATGTTGCATTGGGTCAGATCGGGCAATACCAGCGCGGCGATCAGTGCCAACCGGGTCCATACCTCGAAATATCGTCGAGAGGAGTCCACGTCGACGTGTCGGCATCAGCCATAAACTTGCGGTTCATGGGCGTGTCGAGCGTGATCCTGCGAGCCAAGCATGTCAGTCTGCTGCCGATGGCCGGCAAGGGATCTGGTGCCACTTACGGGAGAATGCTGCAAGACCGATCGGACAGCGACGCAAGGTTAGTGAGTCACGAGCCCCATGTCAGAACGACCATGCCAGGCATCACGGTGGACGTACGCGGTGACCTTGGCACCGGCGGGAAGGCCGCTGTTGGGGCCAGCAGCAGACTTGACGAGTTGGTGCACAGCAGCCTTAGCCATGCCGTACGCAATCTAGCCGCATCCAGCCAGCAAGACAGCCGCCCAGCCAGCCATACAGTTAGCCATCCAGCGCTGTGTTATCTCGCCCTCTCGCCCATTCTCACCATGCCTGCCAAGCCATCCGACTGTCAGCCAAGCACAGATCCAGCCATCAACCGCCAAGCACAAGCGGCCACATACCAGGAGTGCCGTGGGTCGCCGCACTTGCACCAGTCAGCGTCAACAGACCGCCCCTTGACACCACCAGTCAGCCTGCATCGGACGATTACACAACCAGATCCCGGCCACAGAGCCCGGCCCCACTCACTCGCGCAGGTGCCGAGCAGCCAGCTTGGCGGCAATGATGGATGTGTGCACACTCTGGCTGATCATCATCTCGGTGCTCTCAAAGAGCGAGTCGTCGGCCAGGTTACCACCGGCCCAGCCGCCAGCCACTGTGATGATGGCATCAAGCTTGGTGTTGGCAGGCAGGGCAGACGACACATCGGCAAGGATGCGAGAGCCGGATGCGGACAGGCTGCTGGCGGAAGCCTTGTCCAGCAGGATGTTGGTGTGGGCGTCGTCGTTCTTGGCAAAGTCGAGCGAGACGACCGTCTATCGTGCCGTTATCGTCGTCGTTATCGTCGTCATCAAGCACGTTGACGGTGAACAGGTCAGTACACAGCGACTGGCCAGGGTGGCAGGCAGGGGGAGGCACTTGCCCAGTTTGCCTGGCGGAACTGCGATACAACCGAGCGGCCAAGAGCGCCTGCACCACCGTAGACAAGAGCGTGCGGCATTGTGACGAGCGAGCTGACATGAACGTTGCAAAAGCAAGGCAAGCGTGACGGGTCTTGTGGTCTCGCGTGACCGACTCGGTGATCACCACAACACAAAAGCCAACAAGAGCGGTGGTGTATTGCGGGTGAACGGCATGATACGAGTCTATGAAGAGAGGGAGGAGGAGGGCGTGGTAATCGGGGGATTTGCAATGGTGCAACAACGAGCATGAAAGCCAAGGGAGCGCAAGCGATAGACGGGCTCTACTCGCCAGCAACAGGGATCGTCAGTCCACCGTCGATCTTGCGATGCAGCACCATACGATCGTTGTCCGTGTATCCAGGATGGCCCGGATACGGCTGGCTGCCTGGGTAGTCTCTGAATGTCTGGATGCCTGTGCGCTTGCACTGCTCGCTCGGGAGGAGGAAGATGTCGTAGTGGCGCTTGATGTGCGGTCGCGGGGCAGAGACGATCTTGGTGAGCGAGTCGGATGAGTACGCGAAGCCAGCAGGGTCGTCGTACTGCGTTGGGCAGCCAGCGACCTCGGGCAGCTTTGTGGCGCGAATGTCAAAGCCTGGAAGAGCAAATGCCGTCGTGTTGGTGGACGCTGTTGGTGTTCTGGAGGATTGGGCCATGCATCGCGTTGGTGTCTGTTGGATCTGCACGGCAGGGCGCCAGTATTGCACGTCGGCTTACCCGTCGACGGATGTGCGTGGCTCGACCGTCAGCGGGTCCAGCAGCCTTGGTTGCATTGGGCAGGCATTGCGCGATGTGGACAGAGGCCATGGATGTGAACGAACGAGAGATCAGATCAGGTTTGGCATTCGCGCTGGTATAGCCGCCGCTGCAGCAATGCCGTCCGCCTGGCCAGGCAGGCAGGCAGACAGGCAGACAGGCAGGTAGTCATACAGACGGTCAGAGAAGACACACACCTCTTGCGACGGTACAGTAGGTCGGCATTCTCATAGCCCAGGAACCAGACATGATCGCGCAGCTCAATGCGCGATCTCAGACGCCGCTCAGCGACTTCATTCGACTTGTTGGTGAAGTCTGCCTGGTGCGTTGACAGTGGGTTGGGCTGGAGGCATGGGAGGCGTGAGTCTGCCACTGCTCTGCCATCCATCTCAGACTGTCACCGCCAGGCAGGCAGGCAGGCAGGCAGGCAGGCAGGCAGGCAGGCAGGCGGGCAGGCAGGCAGGCATCATGCGCACCTGCGTCGCATAGTGCCAGATGTCCTGGGCAGTCTCGGTCGACTTTGAGATCTTATTGCGGCGCTTGGGCATCTGGACGGCTGATGTGGATGCGTGGGCAAAGTGGGCTGAGGCACTCGCCCCCAGCCAGCAAGCGCAGCGTCGACGTCACCGCCAGCCTCCACGAGCTCAACTGAAGAAAAAAGCACCGCTCAACTCAGACAGCCGCAGACAGCTGTAGACAGCTCACAGACAGCTCGCAGACAAGACGCAGTGAAGGGAATGTTTGGCCATAACGGGACGCAGCTGGCACGGATGGGTCCAGTACGTTCTTAAATGACATGTTTCTCTTCCGCCGTCATGAGGAGCAAGCTGGTCGGCAGCAAGCTCGGTACCGTCGGGCGGGAGTCAAATTTCTTACCAAATGTCAACGAAATCGCGAGCTGTTCCCAAATTTATACATCACAACAGTCACGTGACTAGAGCTTGAACGAAGCGCAGTCCGTGGGGGTCATCCAGATCCAGGTCATCCAGATCCAATAAGGTCTTCGAGACAATGCTCAGTTTATTCTTTGGAGACACTGGTGGTGCACTACTGGTACATGGTTGGCATGGCTGTCCAGGAGCCCCAGCTGCCTAGCAGCCAGCGGGAAGAGTGAAGCTGTTGGTGGTGCCCGAAGCAGCGCTGCCAGCACCGCGCTTGGCGAATCCAGCCCAGATATCGCACTTGTACTTGCCGCCGTAGATGGACGCGTCGGCAGCAAGGATGGCGTCACGAGCCTGGAGGAACGTGGGGTTGCACGGCTGCTGGGCGAGACCACCAATGACGAGCTGGGTGGCGACAATGTTGCCGGCCGTCGACTTGGCGTCGTACAGGTTGGCGTTGAAGCCGTACTTGTTGACGAGGTTCCAGTACACCTCCCAGAGGAGAGCGACCCACACCTCACCGCCGTCGTGCACCTCGGTGCGCGTCTTGATGTCGCCGTACTTGAGCGGGTTGACAGTCAGGTCGGTGGAGTACGGGAACGAGCGGATGCCGTTGGGACGGCCGGTGGCATACACGCCGACGGGGATCTTGGTCGTGGCCGTGTCGGTCGGCTTGGCCGTGAACACCAGACCGAAAAAGTCGGACCAGCCCTCGCCCATGCTGCCGCCCTGCGTCTGCTGCAGGCAGCGGCCGTTGCGCGAGCCGCCCGTCATGCGGTTGGACACGCCGTGGAAGTACTCGTGGATCGGGATCACCGAGTCAAGACCACCGTCGCGGTTGGGCGTCGTGAGCGTGAACGGGTACATGTTCATCGTGGGTGCCTGGCCGTCGGCGGGAGTCGCAAAGTTGGCGTTGTTGGTGCCGCCGGCGAGCACGTTGAGCTGGACGGCGTCGTTGCCCGCACCGCCCTTGTTGAAGTTGTTCTTCTGGAAGTTGCCGGCCGCCTCGGTGAAGCCGTACTGGTACGTGATGTCGTGCACCGTGTTGGCAATGTAGAACAGCTGGACAGCACTGGTCTGGCGGTTGGCTGGGGTGCTGGGAGCGGCAGTCGAGTTCCATGCCGTCTCGAACGTGCCGTTGGCGTTGGCCTTGCCGTACAGAGCAGGGCGGACGTTGTACACCTGCGCGTTGACGTTGTTGCCGCGCGTGTCGGTGAACTTGGTGGTGCCGTCGTCGTTCCAGCCGCGAGGAGAAGCTGCGGCGTTCTCGGGGTTGGCAACAAGCTCAAAGCCGTCGAGCGGGTTGAGCTTGGGGAGGGGGATGACGCGGAAGGAGGCGTCGTTGACAAAGTCGACAACGTCAATGACCTTGCCTGCGATGTGCGATGTGGGATGTGTCAGCGCATTCAAGCCGTGCTCATCTAGAGTGTGCACTGGACAAGCGGGCAGGCAGGCAGGCAAGCAGGGCTGACAAGCATCGATCATCCAAACTCACCAGTGGCAGCATCCACAGACACCTGGACCCACTTGCTGCCCAGCTCATTCTTGAGCTCAAACGTGTGCGCATACGCGAGCTTGCCGCCGGGCACCTGGAGGTACTCCTGGATGACGGGAGCGTTGGTGTTGAGAGCAAGGTCGTCACCGACAGCCGCAATACCAGCCGCAATGGCGGTTCTGGTGCTGATGGTGGCCGACGGACGGGCGACGGTCAGGCCGCGCTTGGAGATCTGGCCCTGAGCGCCAAACGACGACGAGAACGTGAGCACGGCGCCGTTCTTGAGGTGCACGGCGGCGTTGTGGTTGCCGACACGCACGCCGTCAATGAGCTGCGAGACGTAGACGTGCGTGACGCCGGTGGCGTCGGTGTACTTGTTGTCGACGGCGATCTCGGACGAGGCAAGGCCGAGCTTGTCGGCGAGGAACTGCAGGCCGGTGGAGACCGACTGCGACTCGGACACCTTGGCAAACGACCGGCCCTTGGCAGCCTCGAGATCAACAGCCTCGTACACGGGCTCGGGGTAAAAGTGCGGCAGATCCTTGCCAACCGAGCGGCGGTGGACGTGGTGGAGGTCGCTGCTGGTGCGAGGCCGCAGGGTGGGCAACGACCGAGGTGGCGGCAGCAGCGAGAGCGAGAACGAGGTTGGACACGAGCATGGCTTGTATTGTCTTGTCTGTGGGTGGTGAGCACGAGAGGCGGGGGGTGGCGGTCAGTTCTTATAGGCGACGGACCAGCAAGGGGCAGTGCGGGCAGTGTGGCCAGTGTGGCATGGGACGCCGAGTGTGCGAGCGAGTCAGTGAGTGAGGTGGGCTCGTGAGTCGACCCTTGGATGCATGGCCGCATTCATGGACCCTGTTGCGACCCTCGCTCGACCCTGACGGCCAGTACGCGGTGCAGTGCACCAGCGCTGCGCTTCCGCCGAGTGTGCGAGCAAGAGCCCACTTGCTCGAGTCTGGCCGATGACGAGACAAGAGGCGAAAGGCAGATGAGCCCTGTCTCTGGATGATCCAGGGAGGATCCGCACTGACGAGCTGCCGACGCGACCCGTGTTTGTCGGAAGGATCCGGCCATTGCCACGCGGCTGTGGCACAAGGCCAGCGACGCGTGATAGCAAACGGGGTGGCAGAGTCACGCTGAACGGGTCTGGCACGCTGAACGGGTCTGACCCGAGTCGTGCAACACAGGACGGTGAAGGAGATGCGATTGTGCAATGTTGGTATCAAGGACAGGATGCGACTTGGACTGTGTGTGTGTGCGAGGCAGTCTGGTGCGGGTGATGGGCAGAGAAAGCCACAGCCTGCTGGCATCCATCGCCTTGTCTGCGCATGGCACCAACGAGCGAGCACCAACGAGCACGAGAGTTGCAAGTGTCAGTCGACAAGAGGTGTGTGTGTGCGGCCTTGGCAATGGCGAGACCAGAAGCTGCCTGGACAGAGGCTCGCTGTGTGAGAGGGCAGACTTGGACTGCAGCTGACACACACCTGGCGAGGCTGTGGCCACACAGATCTGCTGGCGGGCTCTCCTTCAAGTGCTCGCCATGCTCGCCATGCTCGTCGCATCGTTGCAAGGCATGGCATGGCGTGGCGTGCAGCAACGCCACATCGCGCTGCTTGCCGGTGTCCCTGCAATCACTAGATGGCGAGGATTCATGTGTGGTTGATGGCGCTCATGCTCGGGGCGTCAGCAGCCGTTGCTACTGCTCAACCACTGCTCGAAGCCGACACTGGCATCGCCGACTCTCCGCCTGCCGCCGACACTCTGGCCCAACGGTCTTCAAAGACAGACCAACCCAACGCCAACACCAACACCAACCAACAGCATCGACAACGTCGACAGTGCCGTTGATGTCACCGCAGGCGGCAACTCCAGCACTCCGGCTGCTGCACCGAGCGTCTACGACGGCACTCCATACACGTGGGGCATCTCGCACAGCTGGTACCTGCCCATTGGTGCTGCGGTCGACCAGACCCGCTTCATTGGCCCTGTGGCCAAAGGAAGCGACCTCTACGTGGTGGCGGATGCAACGTCGATTGGTGTGCTGAATGCGACGGCGTCTGGGTTCCGGTTCAACAACACAATGAACGGCGGCGAGCGGTTCAAGCGAGTCGGGTTCTCGCAGCCAAGTGCGTCCAGTGTCCTGCTGCTGTGTGTGGCCTGCCGTGGACTGTGGCTGACTGTCGACGACGTGGCGTGCAACAGCCATCGTGACCCTGTCGGGCAGGAACGGCCGGTTTGTTGGCTTGTGGGACGCTCGTGTGGGAAGCTCGACAGCCAGAGTCGACCTGGCCGACCTGGTTGCCAGTGACGAGCCTGCTGCAGACGCTGGAGATCAAGCCGAGATGCCCAACAGCAACAACGACGACGACAACGACGACGACGACACGGCCTACGATGTGGCGTTTGTGTACGAAGAGGACGCAGACTCGCCCATGTTTGCAACACTGCATGCCGGCCGATACGTCGCATCGTTCGATGTCCTTGGCCGCAGACTCTGGGCCCACGATCTGTCCCAAAGGTTTGCCATCCTGGCTGACTGTCTGCACAAAGCGTCCAACTGACACGCATTCTGGTGGGCAGCTTCCCAGACGTGCTGTTCAGCCGTCTCATCATCGGCCGCGAAGAGTACGTCGCCATTGGCTTCGACAGCCACTCGATCTCCACCTCATCGATCCACATCCACTGCATGAGCATCACCACTGGTGAAACCACGCGCTCCGAGACTATCGCCCTGGGCTCGCCCATCTATGCACCAACGCTTCCCGGCACGGTCATTGTTATCGGCGATCCGCAGAACCGATGGATTGTGTGGCGAGACGTTGACCATGATCTTGGCCTTTACTCGATCGAGGCGGGTAATGCGCGGTTCATGTCCGAATACATTATCGGCCCTGGATCCGAAGGGTTTATCGTCAACAACCTCGTCGACCTGGGCAGTAGCGATGTGTTTATGCGTGACTTTGTCATGCAGCTTCCGAGTGGCGACTGGATTGTGCGTGTGTCGGAGCACGACAGCGACGAGCCGCATGTTTCTGTTATCTCGCTGCACCAGGTAATGCAAGCATCGTTTGGCATGCATCGTGGCTCTGCCCCGACTTGCACTAACCCAAGCGCCACTGGTCAGGTTGATAACCCCACCAAGATCCTGAGCCACGAGTACGACACACGTTACTATGTACTCGTCCGGCTTTACCTCGACACATACGGCCAGATGGTGGTTGAGCACATCGATTTTGAGACCGGTCAGGTCGTCGACGCCAAGGTCCTCCTTCCGACTTTTCCAGGCAACATTGTTCAGGCCTGGGTACACTTTACATTCCCTGAAGACCACACGGACAAGGAGAAGGGATCAAGGTCTGCACTCGCGCCGTTGTGGTTCATTGTAGGGATGGACGAGAACGGACAGTACGGCATGTACGACAATGCCGATGCATACAAGCTCGAGTTCGAAACGCCGTCTGTTGGCGATCCCGCGCACCCTCACCGGCGGCTATGCCTGGATCAAGCACTGCACAAGATGGCGGCAAGAGCAATGCCGGCGATGACGAGGACGAGGACGACGAGGAAGACAGCAGAGTCGCACACGAGTACAAGCCATATGATATGGCGGGCGATTCGGAACTTCAGGCAGAATCTGTCACGGATGGCGGACACGGCGAAAGCGATGATGGTGGCAAGTGGACTCTACCGACTGCTGCCGAGAGCGAAGATGGAAGAAACCCGGATCGCATGGACATGGCCAAGCTGGACATGTTGGGCAAAAGGTTGCCGAGCCAGCACCAGCGCCAGCACCACCAACGCACAACGAGCTGTAATGAAGCTGCCGTCTTGCATCACAGGGCTCTTGCCCAGCAGAGCGAGCCAGTTGGACCGACACAGACCCCTGCTGTGGTTCAGCAGCCGACCGAGCATGGACAGCGCAAACAGACTGGCTGTCGGTCGTCTGCTGTTGGTCGTCTGCTGTGTTGTCCGTTGAGCGTGCAGGACAGATGCGAGATCTGCTTGGACATGCTCAAGCATTCGATGCCTGCACTGTGCTTCATTGCATGCACTTGGACAGCCAGGCAGTCGACAGGCAGGCTGCTGAGACCGACACTCATGGCATGGCATCGACACTGTGCCACTCATGCAGCACACGCTGCCCTGCTCTGTACTCGACGGTGCTTGAGCTGCAGACCGCACCGGATCGCGACAACAGGGCGACGGCATGATGCGTCACTCATCCGCCGTGCCACTGAGCGAGTCCCCCTCCCTTTGACGCTCCGCCGTGCCAACCTCCGACATGCAACGGCGTGTCAGGATTGCATGTGCGTGCATTGCTGTGCATTGCTGCTCGTTGCGTTTGTGGCAGCAGGCCGACAACGATGCCGTCATGAGCTCAGCCAGACGGCAAGTTCTCGGCGTCTGGCTTGCTGCAGGTGGCCGAGCACGTCACCCAGGCATGGCCGCATGCGTCTGTCTGTGCGTCTGTGTCCCCCAGCCAGCCAGCCGCCAGCCGGCCCTGTCCTTGCTGACTTCCTCGCTGACTCGTGAATCGTTGAATCGCGAAATCCGTTGCCCAGCAACGCGTCGTGTCAACGCGTCATCGCATCCAGGTTTGGAGCACAACCAGCGCACAGTGACACAGGCGGGATTGGCTGCGAGTCGACGGGGATGAGGCCATGCAGATGGCACTGACAAACTCCGCTCTCTCACACGCACACACGCACACCACACACACACCACACAGCCCGGTGCCACTGTGGCAATTCATCCAAGCTCCGCCCCTCGCACACAGGGCAGCATCCCTCCGTCTGTCCTCCGCCTTCTCGCTGCTGAAAGCTTCTCTCGCTCCCCCGTATAAAAGCCGGCCGGTTCCCCCGCTGCCCTTCCGCCGTTCTCTCCACTCAAACAACCACTACTACCACTACTACCACACAGGCACGACGGCGACAGCACGGGCGGGAGTTTGCCACAACGGCAACGGCAACAGCGACTTCTGCTGCTGCCACCGCTCTTGCTGTCGCTCGTTCGTTGCCATCCTCGTCGAGTCTCTTGACTCTGACAACCTCTAAACCCCAAACATCAAGGCTGGCTGCTCACCCTAAAAAAGTCCATGACCGTCCGTCGCCACCGCCAAGAGCGTCTTGCCCGAAGCTCGCACCGCTCGCTCGCGTCGTTCCCAGCTCGCCCTCTGCTTCGCCGTGCCTGCTTGCCTTGCCCGGCAGCACAGGGCGAGTTGGCCAGTCCTTGTCGCCGGTGGAGGGAAGTGATGCCCCTCATCCGGTGACGACGACTCTGGCAGCAGCCAGCCGCGGCGGCGACAGCCAGCGACGGCAAGACGACACCCGGCGACGGACTGGTTCGGATGGCGCGCGGTTCAAGGGCTGCCCCTCCTCTCCTCCTCTTACTGCTGCTGCAAGTGATGCCATGATCAACAATGATCATGGCGGTGGTTTCTCAGACATGCATGCTGAGACATGCATGCTGAGATGCATGCTGTTGTGGCCTGAGCCTGAGTCTGAGTGTGGGGGGGTTTTAGTTGCGGGGGTCGGGCTGCTGGTGTGGCCTGGCCTTGCGCTTTCCCCTCCCTTGTGCGTGTTTGGAGAGATGAAGTGCCAAGCTCACTGATGTGGCGGCGCGGATCTCCAAACCCACATAAACCAAAAACCAAAAAGATGAAAATGAAAATGGCGCGGCCGGTCCTGGGCATTGATCCTGCGATCGTGCCTGCGACTTGGACGGCGGCAGCAGGACGGGACGGCATTGCGTGCTGTGCCCGCCCTTGCTTGCGTGGCTCGCCTGCGCATCGAGCGAGTGCAGTTGGCTGGCTGGCTGCCGATGCTCTTGGCTGGCGTGGTTGGCCGCAGTGGTTGGCAGAGGTTGGCTGCTCGCTCTGCTCAAACAGCCGTTGGCTGCTTGAACGCGACCGAGCTTGTCCGAACGTTTGACAAGAGCGTCGGACATGGGCATTGCTCAGTTTGAGCTGCTGGACAAGGAGTACGAGCGTATCCGCTCGCAGGCTCTGTCGGGCGGCAACAGCGGCAACAGTGGCGGCAGTGGCGGTAGCGGCCAGACGGGCAGCGCAGCAGGCAGCAGCACGGTGCTTGTCTTTGTGGCCACCTCGGACGTCGACTCGCTGTGTGCTCTCAAGATTCTGGTTGTGCGTCGCTGCGTGGTGTCCTGCTGGCTGTCTCGACGGCTGGACGGCTGGACGGTTGAACGGCTGTCTGCCTGGCAGGAGCACTGACATCTGCAACCGGGCGGCTGTGGACAGACGCTGCTCAAGGCCGACTGCATCGTCCATCGGGTCGTGCCCGTCAACGGCTACGACGCTCTCGACGCCTCGTCACGGTCGATCCTGCAGTCCTCGACCCAAGATGTATGTGCCCAGGCTCTTGGCCATGCCCCGCCCTCGCTCTCATATCCGACTAACGCATGCCCGCTGTGTGGCAGCTGCGATCCATCATCCTCATCAACGTCGGTGCGCTCGTCGACATCACCGAGTACTTTGGCGACCTGGTGCAGTCGGACGCTGTGACGCTGTATGTCGTGGACGCCCGGCGGCCGGTCAACCTCAAGAACCTGTACGGGTCCGACGCTGTGCGTGTGTTTGACGACGGCAGCGCGGGTGGCGGTCGGATGGCTGACCTCAAGGCTGCCTACGAGGAGCTAGAGGTGCGTGGTGCTTCGTTGTGCAGCGTGTGTCTGCGTGTTTGGTGGAAGTGGGCTGACGGCCGCATACAGTTTGATGGGGACTCGAGCGAGGACAGTGGATCGGACTCGGACTCTGGCTCGGATGATGAGGATGGCGATGGGGTGGAGGATGCTGGCAGGAACAAGGGCAGGGAGGAGGATGGTCACGGTGATCGTGACAGCGACGACAGCGATCAAGGCGACGACGAGCCAGGTGACGGCAAGGATGATGGTGACGGCGATGGCAACGACGACAGGAGCACAAACGGCGGCGCATCCGATAATGACGACGACGAAGGCGATGATGAAGATAAAGAGAACCGGCCGGCCAACCGACCGCGTCCGACACGTCCTCTGCTCGCCAAGCCGGATGCGCGTCCCACGGACAACACAACTGATGGCCAGCCGCTCCAGCGCAAACGCAAGACGCCAGATGCGGGCGTCCAACCTGCAGCAACAAGCGCAACAACCACAGCAGCAGTGTCGGGAGCAGCGGCAGGCAGCGGCGATGGGCGGCAGAAGCGCGCAAAGAGGGACAGACAACGCAAGCTCCAGCGTCGCGAAAACTACCGCCTGGTGGCCGAGTACTACCAGCGCGGTGCCTACCATGGCATGTCTGCGTCGGGTCTCATGTACCAGCTCGTCACGCAGCTCGGCCGCACCAGCATGGATTTTCTGTGGTGAGTCGCAGACTCCTCCGTGCTCTCCATTCTCCCACTTTGCTGTTGCTGCTGCGCCAGTTGGAGGCGTGGTTCAGAGTGTTCTGACAACAAGACTGTTGGATGGGGATGGGGGATGGGCATGGTGGAGCCAACAGGTTCGCGATTGTCGGGTTGACGGACCAGTTTATCCATAGCCGGGTGAGTCTGGTGCAGTACCTGCGGCAAGTCGAGCTCTACAAGGACGATGTGCGGCGGATGCAAGCGCGGTCCGTCACGTCGGCCTCGTCGGCATCTGCGGCGGCATCTGCGTCCATGTCGCTCGGCCTTGGGCTTGACCTGGACGATTTGGACGCTGCTCGTCCCGGCCAGCCGGCCACGACAGGCATCGCTGGCGGGGGCAGCAGCGGAGGCAGTGGAGGAAGTGGAGGTGGAAGAGCCGCCGACGACCGCAGCATCCACTATTTTGTGGACCTGCGGCTCGCGCTGCTCAAGCACTGGTCGCTGTACGAGAGCCTGTTCCACTCCGAGTACGTTGCCACCAAGCTCGGTGTGTGGCGTGCCAAGGGCCGGCAGCGTCTCACGAACCTGCTTGTCAAGATGGGGTAAGCCGCTGGCATCGTCTGCTTTCCCTCGCACCTCTCGCGTCTCTCTCTCGCGTCTCTCTCTCCTGTGACAAGACCCACACATGCGCGATTGGCTCACACACATCCTGTCCAACAGGTTCCCCCAGAAAGAGTCCAAGCAGATCTACAGGGAGATGTCGCTGCCGTACAAGCGGCTTGTGGACACCAAGCTGCTCGACCTTGCCCCCAAGTACAACATGGCGGACCTCAGTTTCCCATCGTTTTATCGCACCGAGGGGTACGCGAGCGTGGTGTCTGCGTCGGACGCCGTGTACGCACTCGCGGCTCTGGGCGATGGCGGCGTGTCGTGGCTGCACGGTGGCGGCAGTGATGCCGAAGCGGGCGGACAGACTGCAGGCGGCAGTGGCAATGGGAATGGTGGCAGTGGCAGCGGGGCGGGAGCGGGACGACGACCGGCACGTACGAACAGGTGCTAGGGCTCACGGTCGCGGACAGCCGGCATGTGCACGGAGCGATCCTATCGTTCCGCGATGCGGGGGCGACGACGGACGAGACGGGCGGCGACGGCGGCGACCATGGGCTCGTGGGAGCAGGCGTGGGCACGCGCAGCACGGCCGGCGCGATCGCGGCGCGCGTGTTTGACGATCCGGCGCATGCGGTGATTGCCGGCAGCACGACGCCAGCCCACACACGCAACTTTTACATTGCGTTGGACGCGCTGACCAAGTACGGTATCTGCTGCCCCCTCTTGGCTCTCTTGCCTCTCTTGTGTGCTTGCATTTTTCCCTGGATAGGTGTACTGACTCGCGTGCCAACGCCGTGCAGCCACCACCTGCTCCTCCACGGCACGCTCCTGGCCATCCATTTCCAGAAGCTGCTCACGCGCACGGCGTTTGCTGTCCTTGACGCCAAGGGCATCCAGTGCCTCGCCAAGTTCCGCATGGTGGTGGTGCGGTCGCTTGCGGTCGACATGGCGGCCACCACGGCCTCGGTCGACGCGGCAGTCGTGGGCGGCAGCGTTGGCCTTGCGAGCCGGCTGTGTGGGTTCCTGATGGACGCTCATGAGGTGTGTGTGTGTGTGTGTGTGTGTGTGGTGTGTGCGTTGCGTGTGCTGGAACTGACGCGTGCACGCGCGGCCTGTCGCTGGTGGGGGAGGAATAGGAGTACCGCAGCAAGCCCGGGCCGCGGCTGCCGTTTGTCATGGTGCTCGGCCTGGACGCGGACGCGGAACGGTTTCTGGTAATTGGCCGGTCAGGCACACACGGCGTGAGCGACGTGACCAAAAAGTGCGTTTTGACATCATCTTGTATCCCGCGATCGACCCTGCCGTGTGTGTTTGTAGGGCTGACACGGGTGATGGGGAGGACAGCCGGTTCCATATCGCATTCTCGAATGCGGCGCAGGACACGGACACGGACGTCAAGTTTGACAGCTTCGAGTCTGGCATTGCCACGTGCGCAAAGAGGACCTGTCGCTGTTTCTCGAGTCGATCCAGCAGCACCTGTGACGCGGCACTCTCTGTCCCGTCTTTTTAGACTCTTCCGCCCCATCGTCCAATCAACAGCCCAATAAGTAGCACACATTTATAGAGTATCTGGGGGGTGGAGTAGGGATGTGAGAAAAGATGTAAGATAAGGCTAGAGAGTGACGGAGGGGGTGATGGAGGGATGGTGATGTAAAGAGAGAGAAACAAGTCTTGGATGGGAAAGAAAAACACGAATGCCAGGAGCAGAGCCGTGGATGAGCAGGGGGGATGGAGGACAGGGCCAGACAGATGAAGGAAAAAAGAAACAAGAAACAGAGACACACTAGTGGAGAGCAGGTGGAGTAGGTAGTAGGTAGTAGAGAGATGCGAGCAAACGAGTGGCTGTAGATATCGAGCGGACAAACGGGCGGGCGGGCGAGAAAGACCAAAGACAGCCGAGCCGTCGCAGATGCCGCCGCGTGAATGTAGTAGGTTGGTTGGAAAGTTGGCCGACGGGTTGGCGGTACAGATACGTGCAACGAAGAAGAGAGATCACAGGATGGAGAGAGAGAGAGGCCGACAAGACTGCCTCCCAGCAGAAAGATACATGAACCGCGCCGTTCTATAGTGATGGTGCGGATGAAGGTGTGGTGTGTTGTGACCAAGCGCCAAAATGCAAGCAGTAGCAGGAGAACCGAGACGAGACAACCGACCAGCGACAACCGACCAGCGACAGACCGACAGACCGACACGCGTGCTGTGCACCATCCGACTAGTACGGGATCTGCTCAGCGTAGCGCACAGCCGTGTTGTAGTGCATCTGCATCTGGTTGTGGGGCAGGACGGGGCTCGGGGTGTCGTCCATGTAGTAGGGATGCTGGTCGTAATGGCTGTAGTGCTGCTGGTGGTTCTGCTGGTGGTTCTGCTGCTGGAATGCATGGGCACCGTGGTACTGCTGGTGGTTGTAGTAGTTGCTGTTGTTGCTGTTGTTGTTGTTGTTGGACAAGGCGGGCTCAAACATGTGCATTGCCGACGACGGAGCGGCGAAAGAGGATGCCGAAGAAGGAGACGGCGACAGAGTGTAAGGGTTGCCAGAGTAGCCGCCCATGCTGTTCAGGGTGTTGAAGGTGCTGTACGGGTGGAGGGAGTGGGGGCTGTTGTCGAGAGCCAGCTGGGCCTTTGCAGCAGCGGCGTTGAGCCAGATCTGGCGGGTGGGCACGTCGAGGGCGGCCCAGGCGGGGAGGTGACGTCGATGCCGGCATGGGCGAGGACCAGCTGCTGCTCAAACGAGCAGGCGAGGGGGTCCTGCATGTAGGGCTGCTGCTGCTGGTGGTGGAACTGGTGCTGGTGGTTGAACTGCTGGTTGAACTGCTGGTGCTGGTGCAGGGGCATGCGGGCCATGGCAGCCTGGCGCTCGGCGAGGTCTCTGCGGGCCTCGTTGCGCTCGGACAGGCGGAACATTTCGGCGCGGTAGGTGAGCAGCTCGATGACGTCTGGGCGGGTGAGGGGCGAGACGTCGATGGACGAGCGGTCGTAGTCGTCCTTGTGCCAGGTGAACGAGACGGCGACGACCTGCTTGAACGACACGGCGCGCTTGCCGGGGGCCGTGGCAGGGGCCGAGGGGGCCGAGGGGCCGTCCGAGTCTGTGAGCATGAGGTGCTCCTCGTCGTCGTCGTCGGCGGCGGCGGCGTCCTTGTCAGTCGTGTCAGCAGCAGCAGCAGCAGCAGCATCATCATCATCGGCGGAGATGGCCAGGTCCGCCAGGTCCGCAGACTCTGAAGCGTCAGACGACGAGTCGGCGGCGGCGACCGAGAGGGCGGGCGAGGCGGGTGACGGGCGAGGCGGGCGACAGTAGGAGCGGCAGGGGCAGGGTGGTGTCGGCGTCCGTGTCGGCGTCCGAGTCCGAGTCGAGGACAGACGGCGACAGGGACGAGGGGGCGGGCGACGGGGGCGACACCACGGGCGGCCTTGGCGCTGTGGTGGCCGTGGGAGTGGTGCCCTTGGTGGGAGTGCCCTTGGTGGGAGTGGTGCTCTTCAAGGTGCTCTTGGCAGTGCCCTTTGTGCTCCTTGTGCCGGCCGAGGGAACAGACGGCCGCGGGCCGGGGGGCGGGCGGGGCGTGGGCGTGGGCGTGGGAGTGGACACGGGCATGGACACGGGCGAGAGGGGGAGGGGGCGAGCGGCCTGCTGCTGTTGCTGCTGCTGCTGTCGGTGCTGCTGCTGCTTGCGGGCCTTTCTGGCAGCGGGCCGTGCGGGCCGTGCGTGGGCAGGTGGTGCTTGGGCAGGCGTGGGCGTGGGCGTGGGCGTGGGCGTGGGCGTGCAAGAGGCCGCAGGGGCAGGGGCAGCTGGTGCAGGGGCAGAGGGCGTGGCCGGCATGGCCTGGCTGGCTGGAGAGAGAGTGTGGGACTGTGTGTGTGTGTGTGTGTGGGGACTGTGCTGTGCTGGAGTGAGGGGACTGTGGGACTGTACTAGGGAGAGACTGGGCTGTGCGTGTGGAGTGGAGACCAAGTGGTGCTGGCGTGGGAGAGACACCGAGTGGTTGGTGGTTGGAGTGAGTGAGACACACGAGACTCGGGTGAGACACAAGAGACACGCACGCGCCTTGCACCGCTGTGCGACTGAAGGCGTGGGACTCTCGGGGACTGACTGCAGAGGGACTGACTGCAGAGGACTGACTGAGAGACTGACAGGCGGTGAGACAGCACGCCGACAGCCGTGAGACTCTCGCAGAGTGACACTCGCCCCTTGAACGGGTGCATCCCTCTGCGTTCATTGCATCCGATCCGATCCCTCGTCTCGCCTTCCCCAACACTCGCCATCAATGTCTGCCGACGAGCTCGCGGGCTACCGCTTCCAGCTGGAGCAGGTCGCCGACGCCCTGACCCGCGACCCGGCTAACCCCGAGCTGCTCAAGCTGAGCGCCGACCTGGCCGAAGTCGTGGCGCTGTTTGAGTCGCTGGCTGGCTCTTCTGCTGCTCCTGCTCCTGCTCCTGCTGCTGCTGCTCCGTCTGTTGGCTCTGCTGACAAGGCCTCTCTCTCGTCTGTGCAGTCAAGGGACAGCAACCACAACGACAACAACAACCACAACGATGCTCTGCCTGCGTCAAGTGCCGCTGGTCCAAAGCGCCATGTGCCGGGATGGATGCAGCGCTCCAGTGGCAGCAGTGGCAGCAGTAGCAGCACCCAGCAGGCTGGCGTGGACCACGACGCTTCTCAACAGCAGCAACAGCAGCAACAGCAGACGGTCGTTTGGCGCACAGGCGACACTGTGCTGGCTCGTTGGACCGACGGCGGGTCGTACGAGGCGACCATCGTCGGCCGCACCGACTCGGGCTACGACGTTGTCTTTACCGGCTTTGACTCGATCGAGTCGGTCCCTGCCGACGGCGTGTCGGCCCCTCTTGTCCCTGCATCCACTTCCACAACAACAACTGCTGCCTCAGATGCAACCTCAGATGCAGCCATTGGGCCTGCTGCCATCGCACAGGCTTCGTCGTCTGCGCGTGTGAGCGTGCTGGACATGACTGCCAGTGCACAACGACAGCACCAACAGCAGCAGCAGCAGCATCCCAAGAAGCGCAAGGCAAAGCGCGACGGGCTGAGCAAGGGCGACAGAGAGCAGCTGGACAAGCAGCAGGCGTGGCTCAAGTTTGCCACGGCTGGCGTCAAGAAGAAGGGCGGCCCATCGCCATCCTCGTCCTCGTCCTCATCGGCTGCATCACCGGCCGCAACAGCACCGTCGGGCGTGCTAGCATCGGCGATCGGCGCCAAGGTGTCTGGCGCTCTCGTCATGCCGCTGCAACGCAAGTCCATGTTCTCGACGCCCGATGACCCGAACGCGCGCGTCGGCGTCATTGGCAGCGGGCGGCCCATGACGGCGTTTTCGGGGCGTGGCCGGCACGTCTTTTCCAAGACCGAGTGACAAGAGTGGCTGCAGGCATGCGAGTGTGAGTGAGTGAGTGAGTGGCTATAGCAGGCGTGAATAAAGGGCGGAACGCACAGAGCGAGCCGTGTTCGCGCAGGCGTCTGTCTGCAATTGCGTCTGCCGTTGTGGCTCGTTCAAGTCGCGCTGAATCTTGCCGCTCTTCCAGCACTTGCCGCAGCAGCAGCAGCAGCAACAGCAGCAACACTTGCAGCAGGACATGTCCGGCAGTGGAAACGCAGCACAGGGACAGGGACCAGGCATGGCACCAGGGCCGGGGCCAGCACCGGGCGAGGGCGAGGGGGCGTCGCCGCTGCTCGGCCTGGCGCAAATCACGATCCTGGTGGTGCCCGTCCACCCCATCCGCCGCGACACCTTCCAGACGTACCTGCACCTGCTCGCCCAGTTTGGCTCCGTGTGTCTGCAGGACCTGACGCCGCCCGACGCCAAGAGCGGTGCGTCTGTCTGTCTGTTAGAGTGCTGTCTGCCAGAGTATCGTCTGCTTGTGCTTGTATCTGACTACCACGACAACCACGACTACCACGACGACCACGACGCCCGCCACCAGCCAAGTTCACCGAGCAGCTCTACCACGACGGCTTCATCCACTTCAACTTTGTCACGTCATACAACAGAGACCACGCCCCGCTCGAAGACATCCAGCTCAACAGACAAGTCCTCGGTGTCCGTGCTTGCCTGCGTGTCTGCCAGCCTGCCACCCTCCTCTGGCCCCTTCCCCATGCTGACACACGCCTCCTGCGTGTCGACAGGTCATTGGCATCATGCACTGCCAGCAATCGCCCGACCTCGCACAGGGCCTCAAGCGCTTCCAGCAGATCGTCCAGCGCTACCCGACCGCGCTCGCCTACAGATGCTTTGGCTTCGAGCCGTCCGAGTCGCAGGCCGACGACACAAAGGGCCTCATCATGATCCCCAACGTCGGCGACATCTCGTTCTACCTGCAGACCATGATCAACGACTTTACCGCCGATCTGCTCATCGCCGTCGGCTCGCTTGCCGGGCAGATTGAGCGCCGCACCATGATCAGCGGCCCGCTCATGATGTCGCCGCTGATCCAGGGCAGCGGGCCGAGTGGATCGAGTGGATCGAGTGGACAGAGCGCGTCCTTGTCGGGTGCGTCTGCTGGCCAGAGCGCCATGGCGTCGGGTCGGCAGGGCGGTGCCGGAAACGCGACGCCGACGGCCATGTCGGCTGCCATGGGCAGTCCATCGCTCGCTCCCCTCACGCTTGCCACGGCGGGTTTGAGCGCGGCTGGTGGCGCTGGTGCGACAAGCGCCAATGCAACAACGACGCTCGCACCGCCGACGCCTGCTGCGTCCTCGGCATTCGCTGGCCCAACGCCGCCGCCCTTTGCGCACTTTTCTGGACCGACCACGCCCGTCATGGACCGCACGCGCGAGTCCAGTGCTGGCAACCTCTTGTCCAACGAGCCGAATGCGGCGGGCGGCCCGTCTGCATCGATCGGCATGGGCCTCCACGCTGCCACGCCTGGCACCATGTCGTCGCTCGTCATGCCTGGCATGAGCTCGTCGACGCACGGCCCAATGATCACCACGTCCACCGTCGCGGCCACGTCCGTCTCGAACGCGTCCGGAGGTGCCTCGGCCAATCCTCTGGCGTCCATGGGTGCCTCGGGCATGAACCTCGGCTTTGGTCTGGGCTCCATCCTCAACCCGGACAAGACACGCAAACGCACGCCGGCCCGCGTGCACAAGCTGCTGGGCGATCTGTACCTCATGGCCGGCCGGCTCGACATTGCCCTCGCCAGCTACCAGTCCGCGCTCGACGGCACGCGCGCCAACTCGGACTACCAGTGGCAGGCCGCCGCGCTCGAGTCCCAGTGCTGCGCGCAGCTCTTGCGGCTCGTGAGCGAGGCCGGGCTTGGCCCCATGCGCTCAGGCGACGCACCGTCCCCGACATCTGCGTTGTCCCCGTCATCGCACGCCGACCGCAGTGCCGCGCGCTCGTCGCTCAACGTGTACGGCAGCCTTCCGTCCACAAGCGATATCCTGCACTACGCCGCCACCAAGCAGTCCAAGGACTTGCTGCTGTTCCTGCTGGAGCTCCCGGACCGCGCGCGCGAGATTGTGCAGCTGTACGACCGCGCATACGCTGTCGGCGTGCCGGGCTTTTACCCGATCCTGCAGATCCAGACCGCGCTCAAGATGGCGGGCGTGCTCGCCGCCGTGTACTCGAGCCGTCTCTTGTTTGCGTTTGGCAATGGTGCTGGCGTGGCGTACTGGGCTGCCGAGTCCAAGGGTCTGGGTGCCGAGATTGCCGCGCGTATCGGCAACACGGGCGGTGGCAGTGGTGGCGGTGGCGGCGGTGGTTCGGGCGGGACAGGCGCACTGGCCGGCATCGGAGGCGGCTCTGGAGCAACGGCGACAGGTGCGGGCGGCACGCAGGGACTGCCGTCGATGGTGCAGGCCGACCGTATCCTGCTGCAGGGCGGCCAAGGAGCGTCGCGAGTCGATGTGGTGTCGTGGGTGATGCGGGCATGGCATTCTGGCCACGAGTACCTGCAGCTGGGCGACCAGGTGGCCACGTGTGCGGCCATGGCAGCCATCTGTGGACAGGTTGGTGCGCATCGCAAGCACGCCTTTTTCCTGCGCCATACCGCGTGTTTCGGTGCGGCGCTCATGGCGCGCGCGCCGGCTGGCTCGTCAAACGCCAACAGCCTTGTGTCGGCTCAAGGACACCGCCTCCGTGACATGCACTCCTCCTCGGCACCGCTCGAGTGTCTCAAGCGCGTCTGCGACCTGCTTGGCCTGCACGATGCGTCGAGTGGCAAGGGCCGTCCTCGTGGTGCAGAGGCTCGAGGCGATGATGACGACGATACGTGGCTCGAAGAGTACGAGGACGAGTCTGACTTGGACGCGGGGCCAGCTGCAGCAACAGCAGCAACAGCAGCCACCACGAGGGGCTCATCCACGCCAGCGCTCATTCTAACATCAGCAGCCACCAGCGGCGCCAACATGCAGCCCACGCGCGTCATGACCCCCACACTCCGCCACGGATGGCCGTCGCTGCAGATTGGCATCCTCAAAGAGTGCATCCACGTTGCGCAGACACAGGGCGACCACTTCAACACGGTCATGTACGTGTCGCGTGCCCTGCGGTACCTGTACCGCCACCTCAGCCGCCGCGACCAGCTCGCCCTGGCCGACATCCTCACGCAAGTCGTCGTGGTCAAGCAGTCGCGATCGACCGTGGACGGCCACGACGACGCGACAGTGGACGCACAAACCGACGCGCAGCCCGATGCCGCACCAGACACCGACGCCGCACCGGATAGCCTCGACGCGCGCGTGTCCACATCGCGCGACTCTGTGGCGCGGCCCATTGTGTCGGCACCGGCGGGCCGTGTGCTGGGTGCCCCTGTCCTTCGCCGCATCACGCCCATCAAGCAGCCCGCGCGCCAGCAGCCTGTTGCCCGTCCGCGGCCCAACGCCGACGGCTCGCCGGCCGCCGCTGCACCTGCCGCCCCCAAATCCGTGTTCATCTACAACCCGTATGCGGATCGCGCGCACGGGGGCAGCGGGCCCGGCAAGGGCACGGGTGGCGGCACCGGACCCGGCGCAGGAGCCGGCGCCGGCAGTGCCAAACAACGCACCAAGCCCGACGTGGTGCTCGTGGACGGCGAGATGGCCTATTTCGACGTGGTGCTCGCCAACCCGTTTGCCTTTGACCTCGACCTCCCCAAACTCGCGCTGTCGACGTCGGGCATCCCCTTTCGTGCTGTGCCCATCTCGACCCTGGTGCCTGCGGGTGCGCGTGCACATGTCGTGCGGCTCGCTGGCCTCCCTACCGGCGATGGCGAGCTGCACGTCCATGGCGTCAGCGTGCGCTCCGTCGGCGGGTGCATCGCCGAAGACGTCGCGCCCGTGTGGAGTGGTCTGGTCGGCCAGCCGGGCGGTCGGCGTCGTGTCGGCAAAGACGGTCGGCGCGTCAAGCAGAACGATCGTGGACGGTACGGCAAACGCGTCATTGAGTTTCTGGGCAGCGGCAGTGGCGGCGGCGGTGGCGGTGACGACGCATCGGCTGGTGAGGGAGAGACGGTCCGATGGAGTCTGCCCATCACGGTCGTGCCTGCCCTGCCGATGCTCCAAGTCTCGCGCACGAGTCTCGGCGTCCACCAAGCGTCGATGCTCTTTGAGGGCGAACGGTTCGTGCTTCTCTGCCTATTACATTGCCTGCTGTTTGTTCGTTTGGTGGGGATGTGCATTCGACTCATGCTGCCCGTGACACAGGTCCACGTTCACGGCAACGATCCGGAACATCGGGAGCGTCGCGGTCGACTACCTGTATGTCAACGTGGTCGAAAACATGGCCGCGCCGACGGGCCCGCGGCTCGGTTTCCTCGACGCCTATGAAGCGGATATACAGAACCGCAGTGTGCGCGCGTTCTGGATCCAGTCGCCGGCGACGGGGACGGGGACGGGGACGGTGGCACTGAATGGCGACAGACTCGCTGCGGACCAGTCGGTGTATGCCGTCTTTTCCAAGATCGGCGACCAGCGTGGCGAGCGTGTCGATGTGCGCCTCGGGCCGGGCGAGACGCTCGACATTAGTTTCGGTGTCTACGGCAAGCGGGACTGGTGAGCATGACCCGCTTGCCTGCCTGCCTGCTTGCTCCACATGTCATGGCTGACACGAGAGGCTGGGGATGTGTGTGTGGCGTGACAGCATTGGCGCGGCGATACAGATCGAGTATGCGCAGTTGGATGGCAGCGTGGACCAGACCATGTATATCCGACAGATTGTGCTGCCGGTGCTGCTCACGGTGCATCCGGTGCTCACGACGCATAATGTGGATTTCTTGTTGCACGGACATGACGACCATGCGCTGCGATCCAACCACCACCACCACCAGCAACAACAACAGCAACAGCAGCAGCAGCAAGAGGCAGGCGGGCTCGTTGGCGGACACCAGCGCGCCGAGTCGGCCGGCGAACTGGTGCTGGAGCCGCGGCTGTCGGATGCAGTGCTGGACGCGATCCCCGACGACGACAGCCACCGCGCCACGTTTGTATTTACGTTTGACATCCACAACGCCTGGAACGAGCCGTTTTCCGTGCAGTTTGACGTGTACAGCGGTACGGCCAGTCTCCATCCCTGTCTCCATCTCCATCCCTGTCTCCATCCCTGCCACTGACAGACTGACACGCGCTGGCAACGTGCAGACGACGAGACCGAGAGCCCCAAGACGTACTCGTCGCTGATCCATGCGGGCGTGGCCAAACGCATTATCCTGCCGCTGCCGCGCATGCGCTTGGGCAAGGCGGTCGTGGAGACCGAGGTGCCCACACCGGAATGGAAGCAGTACATCAAGAGCAGCGAGACCATGTCGCCGGAAGACGAGGCGCTGCGACGCGCCGTGTTCTGGTATCGTGAACATCTTGTCGGCGGCGTGCGTGGCCGCGGTCGAGTGGTCGGCCGGTGGTTCTGTGTACGTTGGTTGCTGAGTGTGTGGCTGTGTGTGTGTGTGTGTGTGTGTATCGATGTCAGTGTGGCTGACACGATTGTGTGTGTGTCGGGGGGCCAGTCGCGCGACCGACAGGGACTGCTGAATCTGCGCGGGTTCACGCTCACGGAACGCATGCTCCACGTGCTCAAGTCGGACAGCATCGGCCTGGCACCGTTGCTGTCTGGCGACCATGCCGTCCGAGTGCGACCAGACTTTTACACCCTGCGTGTGCACACGTGTGCGCGGCTTGAATGGCGCATCACCAATCTCAAGGTGAGGATGCCGTGTCGCCGTGTTGCCGTTTTGCATTCGTCGGCACACTCACACACACTCACACACTCACACATGATCGTGGTTGCAGATGTGCCAAGAACCTCTATCTCCGCATCCTGCCGGTGCAAGAAGACTCGCACAGCGTCATCTCAACAGCTGTTGCGCCGTACATGCACATCTCTGGCGCGACAACGGTCGCTCTGCCCGTGCTGGCGCCCGGTGCGTCGCACACCCACGCCATCACGATCCGTCCTGCTACGCTCGCACGGCTGCGCTTCGTGTGCCATGTCGAGGAGATCCACCGGCCGGCCAAGCCCAGCGCGAGCGTGGCCGTCAAAAAGTCAAAGTACGATGTGGCGCCTGTTGTGCTCGGGCATATCGAGAAGATCCACTGGGATCGTGACGGCGTTGTCGTTGTTGCTGTCGAATGAAGCACCGCTCGTTGGCATCTGCTGGCTTTGGGGTTGTGGTGGTTGTGGTGGTACGTTGGGTTGGCCGCGATCTGGACATGGCAACGACAGCAGGCGGATCGCGTGGCGGCTGGACGGCCGCGGATGGCGTGGACAGCGAGCCAACGGCCAGGCGGCTGCTAGATGCGCTGTACGGCCGTGCCGACGAGCTCTGTGGGCTGGCGTTGCAGCAAGCGGCGTCTGTGCTGCTGGGCTCTGCATCGGCACCGTCACCGACAACGTCAACGACACCGCCGCGACAGCAACAACGATGGCTGTGGCACGGGTGCTGGAGATGCTGCTGCTGGACCGGCTGCTGCTGCCGTCGGTGCGTGCCTAGCGTGTGTGTCTGCGACTGGTTCGCACTCACGCTCAGCGCGACAGGAAGCCCTGCGGATCGTCGTGGTGTACACGGCAGCGGCCGTTGCACAGTCCATGAACGGCACCGCAGCTGCTGCTGCTGCTGCCCACACGCACG
The DNA here is from genome assembly GCA_025526915.1 of Entophlyctis helioformis. Classification (NCBI taxonomy): domain Eukaryota; kingdom Fungi; phylum Chytridiomycota; class Chytridiomycetes; order Chytridiales; family Chytriomycetaceae; genus Entophlyctis; species Entophlyctis helioformis. The sequence goes on along the minus strand of JAHLKH010000011.1, from coordinate 114,632 downwards.
ACATCGGGCTGGTGCTGTCGTGCTGGGCGGCGCTGCGATCGCCGTGGTACGCTGCCACGTCCCTGTCGGAGCGGCTGGTCTGCGTGCTGGCCCTCGGCTCGCGGCTGTCGGTACGTTGCTGCTTCTCTTGTGCTGGCATCTGGCTTGGTCCGACCGGCGTGCTTGCTCATCACCTGTGCGCACGGACAGGTCATTGCCAACGTGCCAGCATCGCGGATCGTGGCGGGCGGGATCGTCGAGACACTCGGCGGTCTCGCCAACGCCACTGCGCTGCTCGATGCTCATGTGCCCGATGCTGCCGCGCGCTCTGCATCGTTCGCCGCGCCGTTCTGGGTCTCCGCCCACACCGCGAGCGAAGCTGGGCACAGGACTGGACGCTGCGGGATGCACGGACAGTCGCAGAGAGTCTCGTCGGCCTGTATCCGGCCGGGCTGGATCTCGGACTGTACACGGCCGGCAACGCTGGCATGCGCCGCCGCTGCCGCCGCCTCTGCCTATCATGCCCGTCGAGCACGCTGACTGGCGACACCCGCCACACGCCACGCACGACCCGATTCTCGATGCCACGCTTGGCACAGACACGGCAGCACGCGACCACGCGCGCCGGCTCATGATGTACGCGTACACCTCGCCCGTGTCCGCTGCCCATGCGCAGGAGATCCGGTCCTGGGTCGCGCTGTACCCGCAGTTTGTGCACCAGGTGGGGTTGTCGCCCCACGCGTTTGCTGGGCTCGTGGACCACAACCCCACGGTTGCCGGCCACGTCCTGGTTGCCCTCTGTCTCTCGCCCAGTTTTTCCCAGTAAGCACAGTGTCTTCCGACCACCTCCCACCTCATCCCGTCGCACACATGCCAGCCGTACTTTGTCTGCGAACCGCTCGACTGACATGCCTCCCACCCATGCATGACAACAAACACACAAAACAATACAGGTACCTTGACGTGCTCATCACAACATCGCCGACGATCCATTCGATGGAGATTGTCAACCGCGTGGCGCAGACGCTGGTCCTGCCGCCCGTGTTCCTGCACACGTACCTGTCGACGGCCATGGCGGCCTGCGACGCGCTGCGCGACAAGTTTATGCAGAACCGCCAGGCGCGGCTCGTGTGCGTGTTTATTCAGTCGCTGGTCCGCAACCGTGTGCTGCCGATCGCCGAGTACGGCGTCGAGATTATGCCGTTTTGTCTTGCCTACTCGCGTGTCAAGGAGGCGGCTGCTTTGTACAGACTCGTGCGGAAAGAGACGGATGGCGGCAATGGGAATGTGAGTGTGAGTGCGAGTGTGAGGGGGGTGCACAATAAAGCCGGTCGCCAAAAAAGCCAGCGAAGCAGTGGGTTTATTGGACAGCGACGCGTCGAAACAAGCAGGGGGCATCGGAGCAGCTGCCAAGAAAGGGCGGCTGCAGGGTCATCGCACTTCGATGGACATGATCCGGATGTCGTCGAGCGGCTTGTCGTTCTTGTCTGTCTTGGCCGCCTCGATGCGCTGGATAACGTCCATGCCCGCCGTCGCGCGGCCAAACACGGTGTGCTTGTTGTCGAGCCACGGCTGCCAGTCCCCGACCCGGACCGCGACCCCAACAACCATTGCGCCATCAGTTCCAGCACCTCGCGCTACAATCAAGGCACGCAACCAGGCAGCCCCACTCACCGTCGCAGCCACCGTGATGAAAAACTGGGACGCGTTCGTGTTGGGTCCGCAGTTGGCCATCGACAGCGTGTACGGCCGATCATGCTTGACAGCCTTGTGGAACTCGTCCTCAAAGTCATGGCCCCAGCACGACTCGCCGCCGGTGCCGTCGCCAAGCGGGTCGCCCGTCTGGAGCATGAACCCCTTGATCACGCGGTGAAAGAGGACGTTGGAGTAGTACCCGCGCTTGGAGAGCTCGACAAAGTTCTCCACAGCCTTGGGGGCGTAGTCCGGGAACAGCCGGATATGGATGTCGCCAAACGTCGTGTGGATGATGCCCTGTGTGTTGAGCGTCTGGTGCGGTGTTGTCGCGGCGGCTACCGTCTGCTCCTCGCGTGACGGCTTCTCGTTGTAGATGTCGCGGCTGGCCGTGCCCGAGACGGCCGACTCGTCTCTGTCCGCATGCCGTGTCGTCCATCAGCCTGTGCCATCCACCGCAATCCCTCCAACACAGCAAAGCATGCACGCCACAATCGCAGCACGTACGAGTCTGGCTCGCGACGCGAGAACGAGTAGAACCGGTTCTTCTTGTAGGCTGTGCAGAAGATGGTCGGGTCAGTCGCCTCGGCCTCCTTCTGCAGCGGGTTGTCCGACGTGGCCATGGACAGCGACACAATGGCCTTTTTCTTGGGTGCTCCCTGGTACAGCGAGAGGTTCATGAACCGGTGGGTCTCGCCCTTGCCAATCAGCCGCACGACCTTGTTGGTGCGGATGTTGACCACCTTGATGCCAATAAGCGTCGGGTAAATGACAAAGTTGCCCGACTCGTCAAACACTGTCGGATCCAGTGCATTGCAGTGCAGTCCATTCGAGTCAGAATGCATGCACGCACGCGTCGGCTATACAATAGCGAGCAAGAGACACGCGACCCTCACCGGCATTGGCTGTCGCCGACTGTCCGCCCTTTGCCTTTTCAATCTCGCGCTCAAGCGCAAGGCGGCGGCCAAACTCCATGTCATCCAGCCGGTGGATCGCAGTGCCAGCCTGCTGCATCTCCGAGACAACCGACAGCGACTCGTCGTACTTGCGCATGATTTTGGCCGAATAAAAGTTCCAGATGCGGATCTGGCGGTCGGCGAACCCAAACGTCACAAACTTTGAAAAGTCGGGCGAGAACTCGAGGCACGTTGGCGATGTCTTGGTCTGTCCAGCAACGGCAACCGAGCAGGGCGTGAGACGGGTGATGGCAGAACAGGGGCATGGATTGCTTGGCGGACAAACCTTTTTGAACTCGTACAGGTCGGTCTGGCTCTTGAGAGTCCACGAGACTGCCGGCGGTGCTGGGGCGACAAACCCGCGATCGGCAGACTCGTCGGGTGTCCAGTACTCGACCATGCCGCCCTCGTCGACAGAAACAACCGTGTTGGCCAGTGGGTTGAAGCACATGATGGACACTGGCACCGAATGCAGCCTGGTGATGGCGCGGATGGGTTGTGATCCGCCACGCCCATCAAACAAATGGATCGCACCCGAGTCCTTGTCCGAGCTGTAACAGCCATCAATGACCGTGTCAGTGACTGGCTCCTGTCTGCACGCTGGATCGCTGCTCATCCTACCATGCCAGGAGAGCCTGTGCCTGCCCATGCTTGTAGATCCAGCACAACGACAGCGGGAAAAAGTCGAGCTTGAACATGTTGATCATATCTGCAGTGCATTCCAATGAGCGCGCCAGTCAGTCAGCCAGGCAGCCATCCAGCCAGCCATCCCCAGCCAGCCAACACACTGCACGCCAAGACGCACCAAAGTTGACAATGTCAAAGACCTTGAGGCCCTTGTCGACACCTGCACAGGCAAACAGATTGCCGTCCGTCGAGACATGCACAGCGACAATGGCACCCAGATGAGCACGAAAGTGCTTGACAAACTCGACGCCCTTTGCCGTCTTCTTCCAGAACTTGACATGGCCGTCGATGGACGTTGTGATGAGAAAGTCGGACCTGTGGGTCGCAGCAGCGTCAGATCTGTGCAGGCTGCATGTGCCCAAAGGAGAGAGAGCGTGTGTGCGACAGTGTGCGAGAGCAAGAGAGAGCCGGGCCTTACTTGGAGATGGACACAAAGTTGACAACGTCGCGGTGCATGAGCGACACCTCGTACATGTCGGTGGTGGGCAGCATGGACAGATACAGCGACTCGTGCTCGAGCACCCGCTGCTTCTTGCGGTGTGCCGGGTCTGCTTCTGCCGGCGCCGGTGCTGCGCTGGGGCCAACGTCGTCGTTGTCGCCGTCGTGGTCGTCGTGGTCGTTGGTGCTCGCACCGGCAGGCATGGGCATCGGCCCAACGTCGCTGTCGCTGTCGCTGTCATGGCCTGGCGCTGCGGGTCGTGGGTGGTCAGTGATGGCCAGGGAAGAAGAGAGCGGCCGTGCAGGGAAAGCAGAGCCTCACCGGCCGCAGGCGTCTGTTGCGTCTCGGCATCGTCCGCCTCGTCTCTGCGACGCTTCTCGGACGGCATTCTGGTCGTCAGCTGCTGTTGGTGTTGAACTCGCCAAGATCGTCAGCCGCCGTGAACAATCAAACGCCTGGAAGCGTGTCGGAGCGAAGGCGTGTCTGTTGGCAAGTGCCATCCGAGCGTGCACAACACACAGGCTGTTTGAAGAAGAATGTATTGCTGTTGTACAATGGCTGTACCAAAAAGAGATGATAGTAATGATGGTGGAGCTGGTGGCGCTGGTGGTGCACAAGGCTTGGTCGAGGCTACTGGAACAGCAGACCAAGAGCAAGTGTGGCAAGCGCAATCAGGCCATGGATCTGCGGCGATCCAAACGACGACATACCAACGGCGTCGCTGCGAGCCAGCGAGGCGTTGTTTGGGCCTGGGTTGACCGTGATGCGGTACTGCCCCTGCGTGTAGTCGAGCGGCTGCACGTTGGTGTTGTTGCAGTTCCAGCAGTTGGCCTTGAGCTGGGCCGCGACGGCGGGGTTGGTGATGTACGATTCTGGAGCGCCGCGGTGGATGAGGCCAGCGTGGGTTTCGCCGTCCAGACAAACGGTAGCCGTCGAGTCTGTCATGCAGAAGCAAGTCGGGCCACTATTGAGTGGTGCCCAGACCGAGATGTACTGGACGACGTAGAAGTAGCTCGTGTTGACTGGAACCGGAAAGTCAAAGACGGCGCACTTTGATGGATCCGAGCGTTTGGTCAGCGAAACCGCGGAGCCTGACATGGTTCACGGAGCAGATGAAGCGCTGGGCTGTTTGTTTCTGCTTGACGGGCGGGTTCCTCGATCTTTTAAGCCGATCCTCGGTGGCGCTTCCAGCCTTACTCCTGTCGAACAGGCACCAAACAGCTCGTATTGCGACTTGGACCCTGTTGCACAAGCGCTCACATAAGCGTACATGCCATCCGCCCCATCGAGCAAATTTTCCAATCCTACTCCTGTCGGCAAGCGATCCAGCAGCCACCAAGCATGGTGACGTGCACCTGTGATCGCAGCACGCAAGCTTCGTCAAAGTGAGCGGCAGCCAGCATCGACCTCGTCTGTCTCTGATGCAGCAACCCTGTGCCATGGTGCACAGTCCTGCAAACCTTGACAGCCCTCTGTGCGTTTGGTCCAACCAGTCCACATCGGCTTCTCATGCGCCAAGCTGGCTAGAATGTGCCTTGCGACATGCATCGTTATCTGCGTGCACCTCATGTCGATTGCATGGACCCTCAAGACGACATCAAGATGGCATTGGCAACTGCGGCCGCAAGTCTGGCGAGGCAGTCGTGCATTGAGCTGGCCGTCCTGATACCAACCGCTGCCTTCTGATGAGCACGATCGGCAAGGATCCTCATGCCTCAAAGGACCAGCCTGGCCGTTAGAGCCTGGCTATCTGGCCATGCCTGGAAGGATTTTCGAAAGCGCTGCAAGGAGCGCTGTCGGCCTGAGCGGTTGTGCGGTTGTGAGGCTATGGCAATGCTGGCTGGCTTGAGGAGCAGCCAGTCGAGTCTCGATAGCTAACACAGACGGCTACATGTGAGATATGTCTGCCTCTGCTGGACATACCGTGCGTCTGTCCACGCCAGCAGGCTCCACAGAGCCGCTCATGTTCGAGTGCGATCTCATCAACACTGCAGCAGCTGTTTGAGCAGACCGAGCAGCCAGCCACGCCAACCACTGCGGCCAACCACGCCAGCCAAGAGCATCGGCAGCCAGCCAGCCAACTGCACTCGCTCGATGCGCAGGCGATCCACGGCAAGCAAGGGCCGGCACAGCACGCAATGCCGTCCCGTCCTGCTGCCGCCGTCCAAGTCGCAGACACGATCGCAGGATCAATGCCCAGGACCGGCCGCGCCATTTTCATTTTCATCTTTTTGGTTTTTGGTTTATGTGGGTTTGGAGATCCGCGCCGCCACATCAGTGAGCTTGGCACTTCATCTCTCCAAACACGCACAAGGGAGGGGAAAGCGCAAGGCCAGGCCACACCAGCAGCCCGACCCCCGCAACTAACCCCCCCCCCACACTCAGACTCAGGCTCAGGCCACAACAGCATGCATGTCTCAGCATGCATGTCTGAGAAACCACCGCCATGATCATTGTTGATCATGGCATCACTTGCAGCAGCAGTAAGAGGAGGAGAGGAGGGGCAGCCCTTGAACCGCGCGCCATCCGAACCAGTCCGTCGCCGGGTGTCGTCTTGCCGTCGCTTGCTGTCGCCGCCGCGGCTGGCTGCTGCCAGAGTCGTCGTCACCGGATGAGGGGCATCACTTCCCTCCACCGGCGACAAGGACTGGCCAACTCGCCCTGTGCTGCCGGGCAAGGCAAGCAGGCACGGCGAAGCAGAGGGCGAGCTGGGAACGACGCGAGCGAGCGGTGCGAGCTTCGGGCAAGACGCTCTTGGCGGTGGCGACGGACGGTCATGGACTTTTTTAGGGTGAGCAGCCAGCCTTGATGTTTGGGGTTTAGAGGTTGTCAGAGTCAAGAGACTCGACGAGGATGGCAACGAACGAGCGACAGCAAGAGCGGTGGCAGCAGCAGAAGTCGCTGCTGCCGTTGCCGTTGGGGCAAACTCCCGCCCGTGCTGTCGCCGTCGGCCTGTGTGGTAGTAGTGGTAGTAGTGGTTGTTTGAGTGGAGAGAACGGCGGGAAGGGCAGCGGGGGAACCGGCCGGCTTTTATACCGGGGGAGCGAGAGAAGCTTTCAGCAGCGAGCAGGCGGATGACAGACAGAGGGATGCTGCCTGTGTGCGAGGGGCGGAGCTTGGATGAATTGCCACAGTGGCACCGGGCTGTGTGGTGTGTGTGTGCGTGTGTGCGTGTGAGAGAGCGGAGTTTGTCAGTGCCATCTGCATGGCCTCATCCCCGTCGACTCGCAGCCAATCCCGCCTGTGTCACTGTGCGCTGGTTGTGCTCCAAACCTGATGCGATGACGCGTTGACACGACGCGTTGCTGGGCAACGGATTTCGCGATTCAACGATTCAACGAGTCAGCGAGGAGAGTCCAGCGAGCAGTGAGGACAGGGCCGGCTGGCTGGCTGGCTGGCTGGGGGACACCGACGCACAGACGCACAGACGCATGCTGGACATGCCTGGGCTGACGTGCTCGGCAACCTGCAGCAAGCCAGACGCCGAGACCTTGCCGTCTGGCTGAGCTCATGACGGCTTCGTTGTCGGCCTGCTGCCACAAACACAACGAGCAGCAATGCACAGCAATGCATGCACATGCAATCCTGACACGCCGTTGCATGTCGGAGGTTGGCACGGCGGAGCGTCAAAGGGAGGGCGGACCCGCTCAGTGGCACGGCGGATGAGTGACGCATCATGCCGTCGCCCTGTTGTCGCGATCCGGTGCGGTCTGCAGCTCAAGCACCGTCAGTGCAGAGCAGGGCAGCGTGTGCCTGCATGAGTGGCAGCAGTGTCGATGCCATGCCATGAGTGTCGGTCTCAGCAGCCTGCCTGTCGACTGCCTGGCTGTCCAAGTGACATGCAATGAAGCACAGTGCATGCATCGAATGCTTGAACATGTCCAAGCAGATCTCGCATCTGTCCTGCACGCTCAACGACCGACAGAAGACGACCGACAGCCACCAACGAGCGACAGCCAGTCTGTTTTGCCTGTCCATGCTCGGGTCGGCTGCTGAACCACAGCAGGCGGTCTGTGTGGGTCCAACTGGCTCGCTCTGCTGGGCAAGAGTCAATCCAAGTGGATGCACGAGGCATGCAGCGCAGCATCAGAGATCACATCCGATTTGCATCCGACCCGATCCGTCGGACTGGCAGGCTTCAGCGACTGCGCCGCGACTTGAACGAGCCACAACGGCAGACGCATAGCAGACAGACGCCTGGGCGAACACGGCCGGCTCTGTGCGTTCCACCCTTTATTCACGCCTGCTATAGCCATTCACTCACTCACACACTCGCATGCCTGCAGCCACTCTTGTCACTCGGTCTTGGAAAAGACGTGCCGGCCCGCCCCGAAAACGCCGTCATGGGCCGCCCGCTGCCAATGACGCCGACGCGCGCGTTCGGGTCATCAGGCGTCGAGAACATGGACTTGCGTTGCAGCGGCATGACGAGCGCGCCGGACACCTTGGCGCCGATCGCCGATGCCAGCACGCCCGACGGTGCTGTTGCGGCCGGTGATGCAGCCGATGAGGACGAGGATGGCGATGGGCCGCCCTTCTTCTTGACGCCAGCCGTGGCAAACTTGAGCCACGCCTGCTGCTTGTCCAGCTGCTCTCTGTCGCCCTTGCTCAGCCCGTCGCGCTTTGCCTTGCGCTTCTTGGGATGCTGCTGCTGTTGGTGCTGTTGATGTCGTTGTGCACTGGCAGTCATGTCCAGCACGCTCACACGCGCAGACGACGAAGCCTGTGCGATGGCAGCAGGTCCAATGGCTGCATCTGAGGTTGCATCTGAGGCAGCAGTTGTTGTTGTGGAAGTGGATGCAGGGACAAGAGGGGCCGACACGCCGTCGGCAGGGACCGACTCGATCGAGTCAAAGCCGGTAAAGACAACGTCGTAGCCCGAGTCGGTGCGGCCGACGATGGTCGCCTCGTACGACCCGCCGTCGGTCCAGCGAGCCAGCACAGTGTCGCCTGTGCGCCAAACGACCGTCTGCTGCTGTTGCTGCTGCTGCTGTTGCTGTTGAGAAGCGTCGTGGTCCACGCCAGCCTGCTGGGTGCTGCCACTGGAGCCACTGGAGCCACTGGAGCCACTGGAGCGCTGCATCCATCCCGGCACATGGCGCTTTGGACCAGCGGCACTTGACGCAGGCAGAGCCTCGTTGTGGTTGTTGCTGTCGTTGTCGTTGTGGTTGCTGTCCCTTGACTGCACAGACGAGAGAGAGGCCTTGTCAGCAGAGCCAACAGAAGGAGCAGCAGCAGCAGGAGCAGGAGCAGGAGCAGCAGAAGAGCCAGCCAGCGACTCAAACAGCGCCACGACTTCGGCCAGGTCGGCGCTCAGCTTGAGCAGCTCGGGGTTAGCCGGGTCGCGGGTCAGGGCGTCGGCGACCTGCTCCAGCTGGAAGCGGTAGCCCGCGAGCTCGTCGGCAGACATTGATGGGCGAGTGATGGGAAGACGAAGGCGAGGGATCGGATGGATGCAATGAACGCAGAGGATACACCCGTCCGCCTGCCTTTTATTCGACCACCCAAGGACAACACCACCAAGACGCCTTACGAGAACATGCGCTTGTACATGGTCTTCTCGTTCGCCACGCGATCCCGCACACGCCGCTCAGCGTCCTCGACGGCGCGGACAATCTGCGCATCGCCCGGCACGGCAACCAGGGCAGACGGAGCATGCGCAGGCCGTCGTCGAGCTGGCCGAGCTTGACACGCGCCTGGCCGACGCGGAACTGGGCTTTTGCAACGAGGGCGGCGGACACGCCGAGGGCAGGTGTGCCGGCAGGCGGCGGCACGCGCGCGGAGTATTCTGCGAGCGTGGATGCGATGCCGAGGATACGGTCGCTCGCACGCTCCGCCTTTGTCCAGTCGGCAATCTTGGACGCCGCCTACCCACCACAACCGCCAGTCGCCGTCGCCGTCGCCGTCAGTGCACAAACGCGTCAGGTCGTATCTGTGGCAATGGCAGCAATGCGGATGGGCAGAGGCCGCTTACCAGAGAGATGTTGGACAGACACGACACCTTGATGGCAAAGAACCGCGTCTTGGTGTCGTGGTCCAGCTCGTCGGCCTCCTCGGGCGATGGGTTGACAGCCTCGAGGTACCGCACAGCCTTTTCAAACTTGGCGATAGCGTCGGCGTACTTGCGAGCCGCGTTGTCAGCGCCGCCAGCCATGGCCGCCTTGAGCACCGTCGCACCCAGGCCCTTGAGGGACTCGGCGATGCCCAGGAAACTCGGACACGTGCGTCTCGGGCTCGAGATCATAGTCTTCGGGGTACTCGGGCATCACATCGCCGTCATCGGGCTGGACGATGCCGTCGCTCTCGCCGGCAGCCAGCACGCCGGCGGCAGCGATGCGCACGGGCACGACGGGCCGATCGCCCGGGGCGGTTTCGGCACGCTCGGCGCGACGCACGATGTGCATGCCGCGCAGCACGCGGCCAAACACGACGTGCTTGCCGTCCAGGTGCGGCGTGGGCACGGTCGTGATAAAGAACTGCGAGCCGTTCGTGTTGGGGCCGGCGTTGGCCATCGAGAGGAGGCCTGGCCGCGCGTGTTTGCCTGTGAGATCTTCGTCGGCGAACTTGTCGCCGTAGATCGAGAGGCCGCCGGTGCCGTCGCCGTTGGTGAAGTCTGCGTGTGCGCGTGTGTGTGCGTGTGCGTCAATCATCGCTGTCGCTGTGGCTTGATGAACAGTCCAGACAGTCGGACAGAGCAGCCACTCACCGCCGCCCTGCACCATAAAGTTGCGGATGACCCGGTGGAACAGCGAGCCGGCATAGGCGAGACGGACGCCTGTGGGCGAGCGGCGGTCGCCCGCGCACAGGGCCGCAAAGTTGGCGGCCGTCAGCGGCACAAGGTCGTCATAGAGCTCAAAGACGATGCGGGTGTTGGGCGACGTGGGGTCGACCGGCTCGGAGCCGAACTGGATGTCAAAGTAGCAGCGAGTGCGCTGGGCGCTGGTGGTGCTGGTGGGGCTACTGCTGACGGCTGCGGTGGTCAGTGCTGCGCATGCGTGTCTGCGGGCGTGCACCAGCAGGCATCTGCATGCACTCACGCCATGTGCTCGACAAGATCGCTGGAATCGGAAACGCAAAGAAACTCAAAGAAGCGCAAGGAAGCGATCGGCCAGACGCAGCGTTTATTGCGCAGCCGCCGTCACTCGACATCCACCCACTCGTCCATCGCGCCGTCATCGGCTGCGTCCCACCCGCCGCGTCCCGCCTTGCGCTCACCGCGGTCGCCAACACAAAACTCGCCAACAACCTCCGCGTCGTGTCCGCCGTCATCTTCGCCCTCGTCGTCCCCGTCGTCCCAGTCTCCGCCCAGCCCCGTGTGGAACAGCGCGTCAAGCGCCGCCTGCCGGACGCCGCCGACACTCGCGACAACTGCGTCCCGCACAGCCGTGTTGCGTTCGACGACGGCGGCCAGTTGGCGGTGCAGCTGGCTCTCTTCACGGCGCGCCATCTCGAGCTGCAGTTCAAGCAGCGCGATCCGCTGTTCGACCGTCATGGCCAGATGCGGCGCTGCTGCTGCCGATGCAGCCGATGCTGCTGATGATGCTGATGGCGACCGAGGCACCGATCCGTTAAGCTCAGAAATGGCCTCGGACAAAGACGCCTCAGAGGCGACCGTCGACGCCCGCTTGATCTTGCCGTCAATCCCACGCTTGCGTCCCGTCGCAGATGCTGTGCTCGTAGCTTGAGGCGGCGGCGGCGGCGGCACACGACCACCACGCCCACGACGCGACAACTGAGCAGCCGACACGACATGCCGGCCCTGCTCCACATGCCTCTCGTGCGGCTGCTCCGAAACGCCATCACCGCCGTCCAGTCCCAAAAACGGCGAATGCTCCATCCAAAGCTGTGGCGGCAGCGGGAAATCAAACTGCACTCCTGTGCCCGTATTCCCGTCGCCGCCACCAGTCTGCCCATCGCCGCCAAGCAGCATCTCGCATAGCAGCCGTGCCTGCGCAGTGTACTCGGCAATCTCCTCGACAGCTTCGGCCGTCTGCGGCTCGGGGAACTGGGCAACGTCCAGCAATAACGCGAGCAGCTCTTCCGGCTCCTTGAACTTGGCCCGCAGTGCCGAGAGGAACGCGTCCTGTTGCATCTGGGCAAACTCTTGCGGCGAAAGGCCAGCAAGCGCGCGTGCTGCCTGTTGCGCTGCTGTTGCTGCTGGCCGTGATCGTCAACATCGCATCACCCATTACACGAGCAAGCCGCTGCCGGTCAGCAGCAGCCTGCTGCGTCTGCGAGTGCGAGTGCGACAGGATTTGCATCGACTGGTGCTGTCCATGCGGCACAGGGCGGCGTCCACCCCGTCCAGAGCTGCCAGCGCCACCGGCAGAAAAGTACGGCGAGTCAGGGTAGTGGTAAGGACAACACGGCCGCGGCCCGGTGATCCCATACGCAGTGAGCGCATGCCGTGCCCAGCGTCCGCCAGACGGCTTCGGGCCATGCGCATCCAGCGACACTGACTCGTCCTCAACATCCGAAAACTCGTCGTCGTCGTCATCAGCATACGCGTCATCGTCGCCGTCCTCGTCGCCACTGCCTTCGCCGCCATGAAGCACCTCGACAATTGTCTCATGCACATCAACAGGCTTGAGTGGAATGCGGCGCCGCGAAGGCCGGCCGAACTTGAGACGGATGCGGTACCGCGACTCGTGAGTGCCAGCACGCCCAGCCACACGCTCGCCCCCGGCGCGACGCTCGCCCTGCCCGTCGTCATCTTCTTGCTCGTCCTCGTCAAACGAGTCAAGGTCGTCCGTGCTCTCGAGCGCACCCACGAGCGCTGAATAGTGCCGCTCATTGACGTGCGCCTTGAAGTACGTGAGCATGATGTTGCCCTGAGAGATGAGCACGCGCACAATGTTCAGCATCTGGTGGATGACAGAGTCGGCCGGCTCGGTGATTGCAGTTGACATGTCAATGGACATGCTCTCGAGGGTATCGAGCAGCGACGGCTGGTCTTCGTCCGAATCAGGCGAATCGAGATGCTGCGACTGCTGGCTTGCAGTTGGCGTCGGCGCTGGCTCGCCTGACTGGTGGCCATGGACCGGGAACGGCACCGAGGAAGACGGCGTGCGCAGACCCGCGGTCTGTGAAGTGAGCGCGTCATATGCATTCTTTGGCGCATCTGCATCGTGCGGAGCAGGCTCATAGGGCGGCAAGGGCTCAGCTGGCGAAGTGCTGGCCATGATCACAGACGCAACGGCGGACACGGACGCGACCGAAAGAATGGCTTCCGTCGCCGCAGCGCCGGCGGCATGTCTGGCAAATGCACCTTGGCTGCAGACCGACGCGCGCCGCAAGTGGTGTTGGACACTGTAACTGCGTTCATAACGACCGCGTCGAACCCAGTAAACATTGACGTGTCGCGCGGCCGCTTGGACAGCTCTGTAAAGGTTGTGTGGATCGTACTCTGCACAAGCTCAATGACTTGCACAATCGCCGAAATGTGCAGAAACCACTCTTGGAATCGCCAGTTTGGACAGCTTGCCAAATCGAGCTCAGAGTTGAACAGCCGCGAGATCTTGACGCCGAGCACATCCATGGCCTTTAGAGAAAGCGCCTTGGCGTCCAGCTGCCAACGCCGCATCTGGATGGATGCATCGCTGCCGTCGTCGGGTATGTTGAGCTCGGGGAACGTCCGCGCCGTCTCAAAGAGCATGTGGATCGACAGGAGCAGATCATTGAACTGCGACTGCATGTGTCGGCCGATCGACTCCATCTCGTCGAGCTCTTGCTGATTGAGCGTCGTTGGGTACGCTTGAGCCGTGAGGATAAGGTACTCCTCGTACAACTCGGCCTGGCCGCTCATCTGAAAGACGGTGTCCAGGAACGCCTTTTCCATGCGCATGAGAAGTGGCGCACGTGCGTCTTGGGCTTTCGACGGCGACGGGATGCGGGCAATCGAAAGCGCCAGCGTGGCCACATCTTCGGGAGAGGCATACTTTGGCGGGAGGCTTTCGCCGTAAGCGCCGCGATGGCCAAAGCAGGCGCTGATCGGAATCGAGCATCAGAAGTAGTGGGCGATCTAGAAGTAGCTGGCGAAGTCAACTGTGCAGGCTTGGCTGCCTTGGCTGCAGGCTGCTGCTGTTGCTGTTGCTGCTTTGTTGGTTGCTGTTGCTGCTGCTTTTGTTTTGCTGTTGCTGCTGAGGCTGGGGTTGAGGCTGGATTGGAGGTCGCGCAGCAGCTTTTTCCAATGCAGGAGCAGACGATACAGCCGGGGCGGCAACAGACTGCTTTGCGGCCACAGGTGCAGGTGCGCAACAGGTGCAGGTGCAGGTGCCGCAGAAGATGCCGGAGACGCATCAGCTGCCAAAGCAGGAGCAGCAGCTGGTACTGCAGGAGCCAGAATCTCCTTTGAGACCGATTTTCGTGCCTTTGGCTTCTTCTTCTGTCGCGTAACCATGGCCGGCACTTCTTCTGGCTCGGCAGGCTTGACGTCGGCAGCTTTGCTCTGGAGAGAGGATGATGACGACATGGACGACAGAGACGCCTTCTTGGCAGGAGCTGGCTCGTCCTTGGTTGCCGGAGAAGCGACGGCAGATGCGGGCGTCGTTGTAGACGCAGGCACAGGCGCAGGTGTAGCAGGAGGAGGAGGGGCTGGCTTGGAAGCAGCCTTGGCAGCAGCCTCTTGCTCGCGTTGATCTTGGCGAGCTGGCGTCGCGTGAGCTTCTCAGGCTCGGGCGGCGGCGTTGCCGTAGCTTGCGATGATCCACCTGCACGGTGCTGGCAGGGGCAGCAGGTCCAGCATCGGCCGCAACGACTGGCTGGGACGCTGGCTCTGGCTTGGAAGTTGCAGGGATGGTGATGACACGCACAGTCCGAGAGGGTGCTGCCGCCGTGGCTGCGGCAGTGGGCTGCGCAGGTTTGGGTGCCGCATCCTTTTGAGCAGCTGGGACAGCAGCCTTCTTGGGGCCAGCCGCCTGGGGCACGGGCCTTTGCAGCAGCAGAAGCATCATTGCCCTTGGTCGGTGCTGGCTTGGTTGATGCTGGCTTGGCCGATGCTGCTTGGATGAAGTAGCGGGAGTCTTTCCGGTCGGAGCAGGCGCAGGAGCGGCAGCCTTGACAGGAAGAGCATCGGCAGCCGACTGGACCGACGCAGGCACGAGCTCCTCGTCGTCAAGTTCGGACGGATCCAGCGACGCGACCAACTCACGAGGGAGCAGCTCTTCAGCAGATGGCCGCAGCTCAACGTCTGCGATGCCTGGTGGGCCGCCAGAGAGGTTGGAGTCGGTGAGCGACGAGACCGAGTGAGTGCGCGCGAGACCGGGAGGGGGAGAGGGGCCAAACCCGCTCGAACTGCCAAAACGGCCAATGATGCTGGGAGGCGATGCCGAGGTTCCGACCATGCTGCTGGACATCATGGACCGCGTCGGTGTGGCGGGCGGTTGCTGGGAGAGGGAGGATGACGACATGACAGGCATCGAGGCCCGATGGCCAAGATGATGCTGCGACATGTCTTGCATGGGCAGAGGCGATTGGGAGGCAAACGACGAAGCAGACAGAGTGCGCGACATGCCTGGAGGGGCCGTCGACGAGAACTGCGGCTGGGCGGGGGGTTCCGAGTGGGTGGTGGAGGGGGTGTTGGCCATCGAGGCCGGATCGGTCGGGTGTGCGCCAGAGGCCGTGGTGGCTGACGAGCTCGCATTGGATGCTGCACGGGCAGCTGGCGCAACACGCGAATCGCGCCGACCGCGAGGAACGGCTGCTGCAGACGGGCCTGGAGCAGACGGGGTCGGCAAGGGTGGAAACTCGGTGCTTAATGCTTTCCCAAAGCCCACCGGCGACTCTGAGCGACGGAGGGATGATGCTGCGCCTGCTGCTGCAGTTGCAACTGCTGAGAGCTCTGGGTCTGCTGTGAAGCCGCCGCCGCCGCCGCCGCCGTTGACTGAGACGAAAGGTGCTGCAGTTGCTGCTGCTGCTGCTGCTGCTGCTGCTGCTGGCGTTGCTGGGCCAGATATCCATTCAAGAGGTCCTCCCGACTGGCCAGCGGGAGGTCCTGAAAAAAATGCGCCATCTGCTGCTGCTGCGAAGCCTGGAAGATCGGATCGGTTCCTGCAGTATGAATAAATTAACATTGCCGGCAACGAGATGGGATGGGCTAGCGTGCCGGCGGCTCTTACCGTACTGATCATCTGGCATTTTATCCAGCGGTCTGATGCGCGTGCGGGCCGCCAGGTCCTGGAAACCAGGAGCAGGAGCATCGAGACCGCCCAGAGCGCGCTGAGTGCGCATGTGCAAGTCGCGAATGTGCTCCATCTGCGCTTGAGAGCTGTATCCCATGTCCATTCCCGCCACGGCAGCCAGAGCTTGTTGCTGCTGCTGTTGTTGCTGCGACAGACGCGAAAAGAACTGCTGCTGGTGCTGTTGCTGCTGCAGCTTGGCACGCTCAAGCAGACTCATCTGGTGGTGCTGGCCAAGGTAGTCTTGGCGAAGCTTGTCCTGCTATAGACGAACGCAAAAAAAGAGCCGGTTTCGGAGAGAAGCGGAAAGTTGTGTCAGCGACAGCAACAGGCAGGATGCAACAGGAGACCTCGCAAAGTCAACGCACCCCAAGGCCGGGGCGCTGGTTGGGACGCGCGGTTAACAGCGGGCTCGGTGTAACTGGAGCGGGAGACGAGGCAGAGGTCGAGGCCGGGTCGGTCCAGCCTGGCGGTGCACCTTCAGGGGCAGTCGTGGCGCCAAACGAGACATTGACGTGGGGGAATAAAGCGCGCAGAGACTCCTGGTCTGATATGTGTGCTCCGGCTGCCAAGTCACCATCGAGCCGTGTGAGCAAGCAGTCCATGAGTGACGATACAAGGGCGAGAGAAGGGTCACTCACGAGGCTGTTTGGAGGCTGGGAACCCATCCGCACCGCCTGGACGCGTGCCTGAAGCTGCCGCAAGAGGGTTTCCAGGAGCACCGCCACCTGCCGATGCGCCATTGATGGCCGGAGCAGCCGATGCAATGGCAGATAACAGGACGGCAAGCGGGTCGCTCCCAAAGGGATCAAAAGCGCCGGTGTAGCGAGGCAGGAGACGGAGGCCAACGCCATTCGCATTAGCATCAGCGCTGTTGCCAAACAGATCGGCTTGAAGTGACTGGGCGGTGCTGCTGTTTCCAGCCTCGTCGCCACCATCCGCAGAGCTGGCAAGGCCAGGCGGCGAGTTGTTGGCACTGACGCCGACTGCGACTGTGTTGGAGCCTGCCCAGAACCGCGACGGCGACTCGATGGGCTCGCCCAGAAGCGCCTTTGAGCCGAGAATTTCAAAGGCGGATGGCTGCTCATCGGCAGGGGTGGAAGGCGGGACAGATGCAGTGGCCGTGGAGGGGACAGAGGATGCTCCTGAAGCAGCCGGCGCGCCATTGGTGGTGTTAGCGTTAGCGTTGGTGTTGGAACTGGCAGTCGTCGAGACGGACGGCTGTGGTCCAGCGTCGCGCGACCGAGCCGGTGTAGTCGAGCCATTGGCGTTTGCAGCCGATTTGGAGCTGGTTGCGCGGCTCCCTGTTGATGCCGAGACCGACGACGATGCGGCTGTTGGCAGCTCAGAGGCGGCTGGGACAGGACTGTCGCGCGACACGGGCACGGGAGAGGCCGATCGACGTGCAGCAGTCACAGTCGCAGGTGTGGTTGTTGAGGCCGAGGCAGAAGAATGCGAAGTAGAGGGTTGTGGGCACGACGATGCAGAGGCAGAGGCAGGCGTCTCGGAAATCGCACGCTCCTTTTTCCGTCGATTGTTGGCAAAGTCGCTGTTGCGGCTGGATGGCCGCTCAGGCTCGAGTGCCGGGTATTGTTTGGGATCGTTGATATTGATGGGCGGATGCGCACGCTGCGGCTCTGTATCCGAGTCGTCGACGCTGTCGCTGTATGACTGCGAGCCGAGCGTGGGAAACTGGCGCTGGTTGTTTGGAGGCATCGTCTTTGCCCAGCTGGCCGTGGCAGGCAGGATGCTCTCCTCCTTGTCATCGCGTCGGATGCCACCACCGACGGCAACACTGCTGCTGGCCGATGCGGCTGTTGCCGCCGCTGTCTGGGCCGGCGGTCGCGCAACGGCACGCGGTCCATGGAGCTGCAACTGCTGCATGTGCTGTATGTGCGCGCTCTGATGAACGGCAGGATGCACCGGCTGGTCGCGACTGCGCGGGACAAGGGGGTGTTTGGTGAGCAACAACAGGGAGAGAGAAAGAGAGAGGACAGATGGAATGGTGTGAGTCGCGGTGCCTTGGCCATCACGACCGTTGCCTGCCCAATGCCACGTACCCGTGCTCGTCCTTGACAAACGAGTCGGCCTCTTCGCCGGGCTCGTGCAGGAACTGGCACCCAACGTTCTGGCACGGCTGGTTCTTGAGAAAGTATGAGCAGTACTTTGTCGTTCCATACGTGGCTCTGGACAATGCGGTAAGCGGCAGGTTCACGAGGGACAGGAGCGCAGCGTGGGCTATAGGGGGCAGGGAGCAAGCAGCGAGAGAAGAGAGCACTCACCGAATGACGCGTCCTTCGCAGAGACTGCCGTCGACTGCCTCAATGGCACGGGCTGCATCTTCTTTCCGCGCATAGGTGACGTAGATGCCGCTGTTTGCGTTGGAGGGGCCGGGCGACAGGACGGCCTGCTGGACGCCGCCCAGGTTCGAGCGACGATTGACAACGACCTTTGTGATCTTGCCATACTGCCCAAAATAGTCATGGGAGCGCAGTGTCTGTTGAAGCACAGTTGTTGCAAGGGGAAGGGAGTCAGTCGCTGTAAGCGACGATGGGCGACGACGGGCGGCACACGAGATCAAGACGAAAAGACGAGCGAGACAGCACCTCTTCGTTTTGCAGCTTTGGGGGTAAGCCTAAGACGTAGACGAGATTCTTTTGCACGACACGCACGTTGGCCAGCTGCTTGCGGGCGGCCAAGTCCTGCTCCTTGCGTTCACGCTCGCGTTTCTTCTTGGCGACCTTGATTCTCGCGAGCCTTGAAGGCAGCAGAGCCAGAAGAGCATAGGAGAGCATAGGAGAGCAGGGCCAGAAGAGCACGAGAGGGACTGGTTAGAGAGCGAGACCGGAAAGGGAGACCAGAAGGGAAGGGGCGACAGCATACTCTTCAGGCGGGACGGGTCTGAACTCGACCGAGTCGTCCGAGTAGGGCCTGCGACAGGCGGGACAGAGGCCGTTGAGGTCTTCCTTGATGTGGTTCCAGCAGAAGCGGCAGATCTAGTGGGCAGGAGAGTCGGGTGGGATGCGCGGGATGCACGGCAGCGAGAGTCAGCGAGGGTCAGGTCAGCAGGGGAGCGTGTCTGGGCGTGTCGCTGGTGTCTCTGCGGCAGGAGAGCGAGACAGCGCGAGACAAGAGGTGCGAGTAGATACTGATAGTGGAGGGACATGCATATGCATATGGGGAGAGACACTAGAGAGGGAGAGGGAGGGAGACACTAGAGAGACAATAGGGAGAGACACAGCAGGCAGAGAGACAGACAGAGTGAGAGAGACAGACAACAGACGCACTTGGTAGCCGCACGGGCAGGGCTTAAAGTACTTGTCGGTCAGGTCGATCTCCTCCATGCAGAGCGGGCACTCAAAGTCCTCTTCGTCGTCCAGCAGTGAGAGAGACATGGCGTGTGTCGGGTGTGGTTGGTTGGTGTGTGTACGAGAGTGCAGAGTGCAGAGTGTGTAGCTGTGTAGCCGAGTGTAGCTGTGTGCTAGAGAGAGCGTGCAGCAGTGGAAGGACTGAGAAGGCAGACGCAGGTGCTTGTCTGGTTGGAGAGAGAGGCGGCAGAGAGAGAGAGGCAGAGAGACAGAGAGGCAGAGAGAGTGTGTGTGTGAGACAGACAGACGGACAGACAGACAGACAGACGCAGAGGCACCACCACTGGCACCACGGCCACTGGCAACAACCGCCAACACAACAACCGCCAACAGCCAGCACTTGAACGCACACAGCGGCAGTGAGCGGCAGTGATTGCTCGTGAGCGACTGAGCGAGAGAGAGAGAGAGGGGAAGAGCCGAATTGGAATCAAATCGCAATCAAATTGCAATCAAATTGGCATCAAAACCAACAAGCAGCAGCTCGGCGACTTGTGGACTCACTCGAGGCTGGTGGTGGGTGGCTTACCTGCTGTCACTCTGGCACTCTGCCACTCGCTCTGGCTGAACAGCCAACCAAACAGCCAAACTCACTGACAGACTCTGCGCTGGTCCGCTCGCCTGCCTGCCAGACAAACGCCGCATCGTAATGGACCGCCGTCCACATCCACAGCCAGAGCATGGGCCTGAGCCTGCTGTCGAGTCTACCGTCGAAACTACCGTCGAAACTACTGCCCAGACTACTGCCCAGACTACTGTCGAGACCTCGGCGATGATGGATCCACCCACACAGCCGCCCTCGCATCAACTGCCTTCGCATCCGCCTCCAGTCCATCTGCAGCCTCCAGAGCCGGTCGCGTCGCTCAGCCTGGACTTGAACCTGGATCTGGACACCGACATGGACCTGGACATGGACCTGGACTCGGCGCTGCTCGACGGCATGGCCAACTCGCACGGCGATCCCCTCCTGTCCCTGCCCGACCTGCCCAAGACGGCTGCCACTCCCGACGCCTCGCTGCCTGCAACCCTGTCGGCCAGCCCATTTCGGCCGGCCCTGCCAGTCGACAACAAGGACGGCAACGACGACGACAGGGACGGCAACGGCCACACAAGCGATGGTAAGCACGCACGCGCAGATCCCATCCCACCATGCCCGTTCTGACGCTCCCTCTGCTGTCCGCCCTCTGTCCTGCAGGCTCCGAGGTCTGGTCCGATGCTGATGTTGACGACCCGCCCCCTCCGCTCGCGGCTGCTGTTGCCGCGTCGTCGTCCACGCGCCACTCCAGCATCCCTCCTTCCGCGACTTCTGCCCCTGGCATTGGCCTGCGCGACGTAGACATGGGCCTGCACAGCAACTGCGACGCGGCCGACAATGACACAAAACAGCCGAGCAACTTGCATGTCAAGCACGGCTTGGATGCCAGCAACGCTGATGGCAACAACCATGACAGCCACAGCATCGATGACGACGACGCCGACGTCGACGACAATGACATCACTTCAGCTTCCCGTGGCAGCCGTTTCAAGCGGCTGCGTCTTGGTGACGGCACCCGTGGAAACCCCGTCGCCATCTCGCGTACTCCAACTCCGGCTTCTGACCCTGAGTCGCACACACTCTTGTTGTCTCGACAGGAGCAGCAGTCATCCAGGTTGTCGGCCGTCCGCGCCGAGCCTGTCTCTAATCCTTCCGCCACCGCATCACGTTCACCATCAGATCCTGCTCGGGAACTGCCGCATCTGCCGCCAACTCAGCCGCAAGAGCAGCGACCCGTCATCATCATCAAGTCAAGAAAGCTGCTAACGCGTCCTCGTCTGGCGGCCCAGCTGCCATCCGACACGGCTGGAAAAAGCGGCCCTGCGGATTGGCAGCCTCCCGAGCGTCCGTATCGCAAGGCGTACATCAACGCCTTGCAGGGAATAGCGGTCGAGGCCGAGACGGGAAAGTCTGGCGGCACGCGTCGCGATCACTCGCAGCGACAGTCCAGCTCTCGGCCAGACTCGCCTGTTCCCTCGCCCCGGCTGGCACGCCATAAATCGCTGCAGCCGCCATTTATTCCGCCACAGCAGCCCCCGGCACAAGCACAGCCGCAGCCCCTGGCACGGCCTCGCTCGCTGTCCAAGCCTAATCCCCTGCCGGAGCTGATCCGGCCGCCATCACTGTCGTCAATGAGACGGTCGGTCCAGTCAGGGCAGACACCGGCCGTGTCTGGATCGCAGTCTCAGCGGGCAGACAAGCCGCTGCTTGCCTTGCCGTCGAATCCCGCGAGCTTGTCGTCCAGCGGCTCGTCGGCTGCAGGATCGCTCAAGCGCAAGCATTTACAGGACGCACGTGCAGTGGCAGCGTCATCTGCATCTACGGCAACACTCGCTGCACCCAAAACCACCCCAGGTGCAAGTCCAGATGCAGATGCCGGTGCAGTGACAGGAACGGCATCTGCGGCGACATTCATGAACCACCAGACGACTGGCGCGGTGCCCAAATCACCCGTGAGCCAGCACACTGTCAAGCCCAGCACCGCGCAAGCACCGCAGCCTGCCTCTGAACAGCCCGTCTCGTCCAGTCAGCCGCCCGTCTCAGCCGCGTCGACGTCCGCTTCAACGTCCGCATCCAAACAGACCGGCGCGTCACAGGCGTCCTGGATACCGCCACCACCCATGGCACTGCCATTGCCATTCTCATTGTCACGCCACCAACCGCCTTCACTGCCGCACACCTCGCAGCGACCTGCACTCGTGCCCGCACCTGCTCTCCCAAGACCTGCTGCCCAGACCGTTCCAACAAATGCTCTGCCCACAGACGCCACCGCCCCGATCGCCGCCGTCGTGTCCACAACAACAGCGGTTGCCGAACTGGACCCCAAGGACATTGACCGCGAATGGTCCAGGCTGTATGTGCCGGCCCAGCCGTCGCGCTCGTTGGGTCTCTGGGAAAGCGACTGCGCAGCACGGCAGCCGACACCCCCAGCCGTCGGATTTCGGTGGCACGTTGGGCTCCGCGTCGGCGAGATTGGCTGGGTCGTCCGCAACCGCGCGAGCGTGTCGCCCGTGTCGACGACGGCCCCGGTGCCCACGCTCTGGCCATGCGTCATTGTGCAGCGGCATGTGCGCGGCAGTCGTCAAGGGCCGCTCCAACTGGACGAGATGGCACGTCCGGTCGCGTCGGATGCGTCGGACGTGTCGAGGGTCGGGAGCACGAGCGTGTCGGCTGCTATCGATGAGCTGCTGACGTCGGCGACCAGCTCGGTTTCGGTGGCTAGCTCGGCCTCTGCCAGCTACCCGCAGCTGTCTCCTGACGTGGCTGCCACGGTGGCTGTTGTCGAGGCTACCCTCGCGGCGATGGGCTATCCTACCACGTCCAGCACGCAGTCGTTCCAGGAGATGCTGCTCGAGCCTGTGCCGAGCTCGAGCATTGACAATGGTGGCGATGGTGGCGTGAGCAGCAGCGCGAGTGCCAGTGTCAGTGCGAGTGCGAGTGCGAGTACTAGTGGGGGTGTTGGGCTGGCTGTCACACCAATGCTGCTGGCTGCCGATCCGATGGCCGAGCTGCACGACGAGATGTTTGCCGACGTGCCTCGCACACCGACGATACACCGGCCTTCGCTGATCCCTGACCCGTCGGCGTCTGCGTCGGCCATTGTGGCGAGCGTGAATGTGCCCACAGAGGCTTCTACCGCTGTCCCAGACTACACAAAGTACTTTGCCGAGCGCAGGCATCACCCGACGCGGATCGAGTACACTATCCGGCTGCTCCCCATCGCGCATCCTTCCTCGTCTCCGCTCTCATCACCGTCGATGGTCGGTGTGTCTGGGACGACTTGGACGCACAGCCAGGCCGACGGCGACATTCACGTTGCCGATACCCAGGTGCTACCGTACCTCGTGCACCAGCCATCATCCTCTGACCGCGACACGCTGTACAACCGTGCAGTTATCCAGGCGTTGCTTGCCGCGGGCAGCTGGGCCGTGCCCGACGACTCTGCGACCGACATGGATGCAAAGGGCGAGAGCAGCGCGGATGGGACTCTGGAGTGCGTTGGCCCGCTCGTCAAGCTGTCCGAGTCAACGCGCCGCTTCTGTGCTCGCGTGGTATCCACGACAAGCGACAACACCGATATCGACCGCGAGTACAGCCGTCTTGGTGTGAGCCACTGGGTACCGACCGCTGCCACTGCCGCAGCCGCCGCCGAGTCGCTTGCAGACCTCCCCACCGTGCCACTGTCGATTCTTGACTTCTCGGGTTTGCCCAGCCTGCCGGACGTGTTTGCCATATCCGAAGACTTTGCGAGCGGCTTGGCTGTAGCGGTGGCAGGCGGAGCGGGCCGTGGCCGGCAACGCAAGCAGCGGCGACGGTCGCCTGGAATCAGCGCCACCGGCACCTCAAACAACAACAACAACAGCAGCAGTAGTAGCAGTAGCAGTAGCAGTAGCAGCATACCACGAACAACAACAGCAGCAGCAGCAGCAGCAACGGTATAGTCGCGAGAGACGTGTCCACGGATCCTGACGCTGTTGTCCAGGTGCGTCGCGTGCTGCACCGTATGCGGCTGGGTGCAGATATGATCCATGTCGGTGATCTCGTGCGGCTCGTGTCGCCTGAGCCGCTTGCCAAGCGTTCGCGCACAGCTGCCGAGTCGTCACCAGAGAAGGGCGTGTCGCGTCTGGCAACCCGCGGTGGTGGTGGTGGTAGCGATGGTGACGATGGCATGGTAGAGCTCGCATCGATCGACGTGGCGTCCCGCAAAGCGTTCAGTTGGCAGCGGCGGCAGCGACGACAACGTCGCGTGTCTCGCCAGCAGTAGAGTACATGCAGGTTGTCAAGATTGTGCATGTGACATGGTCAGCAAGTTCGAGTGCGAGCACAAGTGCAAGTGCCACACTGGCGCCAGCACTTCTTGGCGAGACAGCCAGACGTGGAAAATCGGCCAGCGGTGCCACAGCGACGGTCGAGATCACTGGATACGTGTACGCGGCGGTGCCTCGTCGTCGCGGGCCGTTTGCGGCCACAGCACATGTGCGCGAGCAGTACGGGCTGGACTCGGCTGCTGCTGGGCAGGACGAGCAGGATGAGCAGGGCGACGGCGAGTGGCTGTTTACGGGCGAGATGCGCACGATCGACAAGAGGCTTGTGGCTGGCCGCGTGCAGTTTGGGTTCCAGGAAACGAGCGCAAGCTGCGCTATGCCTGTGGTCGAGCAGGGCCGATGGAGCGTGCTGAGTGAATGAAGTGTGGGCCTGGTTTGCGTCGAATCTGTTATTCAATCATGGTGAGGCGTGTTGGGACAGCGGGACGATGCCGTGCGGCGCTGTGGAGCGGCGGAGCGTGAGCGGTGTGCACCGGCCGGCGGCGATGGGCAGCGATAGATGCAGGTGCCTGGTGCCTGGAGCCTGCTGCTGCATGCACACACAGTCACGCACAGGGGCGGCTGTCCAGCTGGCTGCTTTGCTCTGCGCTGCCAGCCGCTGCCAGCCGCCGTGCGCCTCCGAGGCTGGCGCCGCAAGCCGCCACACAGCCAGCCAACCGGCAGAGCCCAACAGAGCAGAGCCCAGGCCAGCGACTAACGCAACCAACGCAACCCACGCAACCCACGCACAGTCGTCCGGTGTCGCCGTCCACTCCGATGTCATTGCCAAGTACGAGGACATGAAGCTGCGTCGCTCGTACGCCTTCCTGACGTTCAAGATATCCGACGACGGCTCGTCGATTGTCGTTGACCAGGCGCTCGACGTCGCGCAGGCGGCACGGATCGGCACCGACGCTACGTACGGCACCTTTGTGGCCGCCATGCCCGAGAAGGAGGGCCGCTACGGCGTGCTCGAGGTCGAGTACGACTCGGGCCTCGAGGGCGTGCGGTCCCGTCTGGTCTTTATTGCCTGGTGCGTCCCTTGCGTCTGCCTGCCTGCTGCCCACCCCCGTTGTCTGACCGTCTGCCTGACCGACTGCCCTCTGCCTGCCGTTGCTCAACTCGCTCGACTCGCTGATTCTGCACGCTGACACGCCTTGACACACAACACGACCGACCACAACACACGTCACAGGAACCCGAGCGAGGCCAAGATCCGCTCGCGCATGGTGTACGCCTCGTCCAAGGCGGCCATCCGCCAGCGCCTCGACGGCATCTACTCCGAGGTGCAGTGCACCGACGCTGGCGAGCTCGCCTTTGAGTCGGTCTTTGAGCAGATCGCCCCCAAGGGCTCGCAGCCCGTCTCCAAGGCTCCTTCGGCCACCGAGGAGTAAAGAAGATGATCACTCCCCGTTCAGACATTGTGGTTCAAGTTATGCTAGAATGAATGTTGTTTGTTACTGCGTCGAGATCGATGGATTCATTGAGAGATGAGAGACGCAAGCGAGACGGAAGACAGGCGAGAGACGGAAGACGCGAGAGGGGCGGGTGAGGAGCAAGAACACGCAAGGCAGGCTACTATCATTCATTCTTTTAATTCATAGAGTATCATTATCATGGAAACTGGAGGTTCCATTCGAACACAAACCGACAGTACAGAGTTAGAACATGGACGTAGATCAGGATCAGAGCATGATCAAGCGATGCAGGCACTCACACTTGATATAACGTTGCTAGATAGTAAAATTTTAGAGTATCTTGAACTTGAAGGTTTCAGTTCAAAGCCAATGAAGCCGAGTTAGAACAATGACAGATCAGGATGAGAGCATGATCAGGCGATGCAGGCACGCACACTTTGTAATAATTCTGGTTAATAAGAGCAGCATCGAGCTACTACTGGCTCAGTGGCGGGAGTGAGATGGGAGCAGCGCCACAGCACTTCTTGCTTCTCGTGTGGCCGCGAACAGCATCGGGGCCTTTTGGAAAATGCTTGAGGCATTTGCTGCACCAGGCAGCTACGTTTCCGCGATGGACGAGCGTCTCAAGACCTGAGTTCGGAATAAACGTGCGAACTCTGGTTGAGCGATGGATGATCTGCCAGTCGACATTGGCGATCTTGAGGCCGTTTCGAGCGGCTTGAACAATCGCGTCCCAATCGTCCTTGTACTTGATGGGCTGCGGGAACCAACCGACAACGAATCCTTCCTTGTCAAAGAGAATGAAGATAGGGCAATCGGTAAAGTTGGAGCGATACTCCGTCATCCGAATAATCGGCAGTGGCGGTGGCGGCGACGGCGGCTGCGAGCGACTATTGAAACGAGTCGGACGGGCTTGGGCGTCATTTGGGCGAGACGAGCGAGTGGCGGAGGTGCTGACGGTCGGCATTTTACGCTTTGAGCAAAGAGAGATGAGGCGTTGGTGAGTGTCAAGCGGTGGCGGCAAGCACAGCTGAAAGCACGGCTGCTTATCGACTCACCACAGACGATCTGAGCAGGAAAGACGGGCGATGGCCAGCTGCTTATATAGTCGACAGTGGACAACAAGCTTTCTGCGGATGTCAGGTACCCGCACTGCGGCCATCGGCAGATCTGGGCCATGGCTCAACATCACCCACCTACATTGCCACACTCCGACAGACAAGCAACCTGTGCTTGGCTGCCTCCGCCCCCAGCTGGCATGCCCCACGACCCGTGGACCCGCACCATCCGCTCCATCGGAGGCTCATCTTCAGCCTCACTGTCTGCCAAGCTTGCGATGCCAGACAGCGAGTTGAACGCGCGGCATTCCCACTGCTCCGCGGAGAAGCTGCCACCGACCATTATGCGCAAGCTGTGCGGCGTGGGTCCTGTTGCGCACGCGCTGGCGATAGCGGTCTTGCTCGCCTTTCTCTCTCCAGTCATCCAACCTTCCATCCAACCTTCCATCCATCCAACCTTCCATCTTGCCGCCTCGGCGCTCTCGGCCGTGCCACCACGATCGGCTGATTTTCCGCTCTCCTCGCCAATTTTTTTTTTTACTCTCGTTCAACAACTGCCTGCAAGAACAACCATGTCGACTGGTGCTCGATTCACTTGCCTGTCGGTGCGTACCTGAGTGGCTGGCCGGCCGGCTTGCTGGCTGCACGCACGCACGCACGCACAGACGCTGTGCACCAGCAATGCGCACGTTGAGTGATGGCCCATGGACACAGCTGACGCAGCCACCAACGGCATCCACGACAACCAACAGTGCCAGGTTGCATTCGTCTCGCCCGAGGGCCAGAGAGACCACATGCGCACAGACTGGCACCGGTACAACCTCAAGCGCAAGGCTGCCGACCTGCCGCCTATTGCCGCCGTCACGTTTGCGCAGAAGCTGCAGGAGCAGCAGTCCAAGCAGATGCAAGAGGTGGACCGTGCCGAGTACGCCTCCGAGTGCCAGCCCTGCCACAAGGCGTTTGCGTCCGAGGGAGCATACAAGTCGCATGTGGCCTCCAAGAAGCACAAGGAGACCGTTGCCAAGTGGGAGCAGAAGCAGGCCGCTGCTGCTGCTGCCAAGGGCGAGTCGTCGATGGACGAGGACGACGAGCAGGACGGCCAGTCCAAGGCCGCGCAGCAGCCGCAGGTCAACTGGCATCTCAAGCTGTCGCAGGCCAAGACCGAGGACGAGATTGAGGCGATCCTGCAGGAGAAGATGGCCAGCTGCCGCATGCTTGCCGAGACCGACTGTCTGTTCTGCTCGCACGGCGCTGCGTCGTTTGAAGAGTGCGTCCTCTCGCTTGCTTGCTGTGCGCGAGTCATCACTCGAGTCACTCGGCTAACGCGGCTCGTGCGTGTGTGACTCAGCAACCTCTCGCACATGGCCAAGGCCCACTCGTTCTTCATTCCCGACATTGAGTTCCTCGTCGACATCAAGGGCCTGATCAAGTACCTGGCCGACAAGGTCGCTGTCGCCAACGTCTGCATTCTGTGCAACGGCAAGGGCCGCACCCTGCACTCGATCGAGGCTGTTCAGCACCACATGGTACGTGGATGTGTGCTTGCCATCGTGCGCTGGCAGCCCATGCTTGCGTCTGCTGATGCGATCGCGTGCACCAACCCCGCAACAGGTCAGCAAGGGCCACTGCATGATCCCGTACGAGGACGGACAGAATGCCGAGTTTGACGAGTTCTACGACTTTAGCGCACAGTACGAGGACGAGGACGACGAAGACGTCGTGTCTGTCGATGGCGACGACGACGAAGAGGCGGGCGAGTGGGAAGACGACGAGAATGCAACAGAAGCCGACGATGCACCGCGTCGCAAGCCAAAGTACGCCGCCTTGCACTGGCGGTCGCCATGCCATCCGGCACACACTGACGCTGACACGCATGCTTCGTTCACCAGGAAGCAGGCATACGTTTCCGAAGACACGACCGAGCTTGTGCTGCCGTCAGGCATCCGTGTCGGCCACCGTGCCTTCCGCACCTACTGGAACCAGACGATCCGCACGCAACAGATTGTGCCAGGCTCGCGCGACGACCCGGCCATGATCACGCGCATGTCGGACGAGTACAAGCTCCTCGGATACACGAACCCGCAGTCGTTCTCGTCGGCGCTTATTGCGCGCCAGAAGAAGAAGATGCGCCACGAGCGCCAGCAGCAGACCAAGCACCAGATGCGTGCCGAGTACGAGTTCCGCACCCGCATTGGATACATTCGCAACAACCAGAAGCACGTTGTCGATCCCAACCGCCCCACGCAGTGATCTCGTCTGTTTCTGTCTCTTTCTGTGTGGTGTTTTGGGGGTCGCTGGACTGGCTTCGTTGTAGTCGTTAAACGGAATGAACCCGGCGTATTGTAACGCATCCAAAAGCACACGATTGCATTGGGAAGACTCGCTCACACATCAACCAATGCAGCCTTGAGCCGTGCCAGCTTCTCGCCCGTCTGTCGTTTCTGGAGATCGAGCTGCTCCAGCAGTGTCCGCACCTCCATGTCCCGTCTGTCCAGCTCCTTGCGCGCCGTCTCCGCCTCGCGCCGCAACCGCGCCATCGTCTCCACCATGGCGAATCGCTCGCGCTCATAAACTCGAGTTTGGCCTTGTCCGCCTTGTCCGCCATTCGCCATGTGAGTGCTCGACAAACGCCAACAGGCCAACACGCCAACAGCCCAACACGCCGAGATGCCCACCTCGAACGACAACTTGAGGTCGCGGATCTCGGCCTCTTTCTCGGCACGCGCACGCTCGTCTTTGGCGCGCACATGCTCATGAACACGCGCAACCTCTTGCTCGATCTTGGCGATGCTCTCGTTGCGGTCCGCGAGCCGCTGCCGTGTTTCTTGGAGCTCCTTTCCCATCTCGTCACGGTCGCGCCGGTAGTCTTGTGCGAGCGTCTTGTACCTGTCTACTGCAGACTGCAGGGCATTCACCTGCATGGGGAGGTGCGTGTGAGTGTCAATGTGTGCCTGTGTCGGTTGATGGATGTATGCGAGACACGCACCTCGTCGCGCAGGTCATTGACCGTGTGTGTGTCAAGGTGGCGCAGTTCATCGAGCTCCTGCTGACACTCGTCGAGTTCCTTGACCAGACTCTGGTGCTCTCGTGTCTGTCAAACGCCTGTCCGTTTCAGTCATCCACCCCTGCACACACGCATACAAACACACAAGAGCCAACTGCCCTCCACTGACCTTGTTGTCCAGGTTCTGCTTGAGCACTCGGATGGTCTCGTTCTGGTCGTCCAGCATCTTGGTCTTGACACGCACGGCCTGATCAAGCTGAGCGGCCTGGTCCCGCAGGCGTTTCGAGTCTGTCTCGGCCGCCTCCTGCCCCTTCACCGCGTCTTCCAGTCGTCTGGCCAGCTCCTTGACCTGCACCATCCACAAGTCAGTGATAGCCGGAGACATTCTCGCTGGGAGTCGGCTCCACCTTGACAGCCTCGTCATCAGCGCGTCCACGCATCTGCTCGTGCGCATGGTCGAGTGCAGCACTCTTGGCCGCCAGCTCATTGCGCAACTCGGCGATAACACTCTGTGCACTAACGAGCTCGGTCTTGGCGGCCTGTGCACGGCCGAGCCGCGTCTGCAAGTCAGAAACCTGGTCCTGCAGTGCAGACATGGCCTCCTGGTTGCGTCCCGACACTGACGCGATCTTGGCCTTTTGCTCCTTGATGACGCGCGACAGGTCACGAATCAGCGTCGTCAGCTCCGCCTCTCGCAAGGCTGCCGACCGCAGGGATTGCTCGGCGTGCGCCTGCTTGTCAGATATCTGCTGGTGGGATCGGTAGAGTTCGGTGTACCGGTGCTGTTCGTCTGTGCCGCAGTTGGATTAGCGACGATGCCACTCAACAACGCGTTGGTTGCGCAGCTCACTTTTCATGGCGTTGCGAAACTCGTCCTCGAGTGCATGGTACGCTGACCGCGCTTGCATCAATGCGTCACTCGCGCGTGCAAGCTCGCTTTGGTGTGCAATGGCAAGTCCTTTGGTCGCTTCAGCAATCGAAGCATTCAACTCGGCCTTGTGCGAACTGCTCACGCGTCAGCCATCCGTTCCACCACGCTACCGCGTATCCTGCCCACAAACCACTCACTTGTGAACAGAGTCCAGGTGCCGTTGGAAATCTGCATCGCGAGTGGCAAGCATTTCGCGCAAATGGTCCACCTCGCTCTTCATCTGCGCCAGTGACGACTGAAGCATCTCAGTCTCTCTCTTGCTCTGCACACATTGCGCCGTGTCAGTTCGCTTCAGCCAGTCTGCAACCAGACGCTTCTCTCTCACTTCAGCAAGCTTGATCTTGTGCTGCTCGCGCTCCTTGACAAACTTGAGCGTCACTCGCCGATGCTCTGTTTCCATCTCGCCCAACTGCGCTTCGACTGCTTTGACTTGCAGCTGTACATGCACACATGTCAGCCGACTGGCCATCCACCAACACACCTACAAGACCGCCAAGCCTCACCTCCATGTCGCGTGTCTGCTTTTGCGTCGTGTCGAGATGCACCGACCGGTTATCCAGCTCTCGCTGTAAAACGTCACGCGCTCCTTTGTACATGGCCGCCTCTTCAGACCGCTGTTGCAGCATCGTCTGTCGCATCATGCGCTGTCAGGCAAGGGTCTCCCAGTGGCGCACCTCGCATGCACCGCTTACAGCCGTGTCGTCGAGCCGCGTCTTGACAGCCGCGTGCTCAACAGTCAGTCCGTCAAGCTCAGCCCGCGTGCTCTTGGCCACATCATTGAGTCGGGCAACTTCGGCAGCCTGTTTCTCCACATGCGCTCTCTGGGATGGAACCGCCGTGACGCGTCAGCCACTTGTACCATCGCCCATTGCATCTTCGCAGCACCCACCAGTGCTTTGAGCTGCTCGCTCATCGGCTCAACCAGCCTGGCTTTCTCACGCTCACTGCGCAGCTCATCAACAAGCGCACGGATCTTGTTGGCGTACTGCATCTCGTTATCGCGCAGCCGTTGCTCCTCCTGCTCCAGTGCCGCAATGAGTCTCGCGTTGGCCGCAAGGGCTCGGTCCGCGTTCTGGCTTTTCTTGGCTCCCGCCCCTCCGCTCTGCTGCCCTTGCTGCGACGGTCTGCTCATGCACAGGCATCAGCCCCAACCATGAGCCATCCGCGGCACACAAGCAAGGTGCTGTCACGCACCCTGGGACGTCGATCCGTGTTCTGGCAGGCTGCTGCCGAGACACTGGCCGCTGCAGTCGATGGCTCTGGCTGTTGGCCGTGTCAACGGTATCGCCCACCAGCCCGTCCCGCTGCGGCTGTTCCTGGATCCACACAAGCGACATCTTCTTGGGCTCGGATGCCGAGACCGTCGGAACGCGTGCTGGTATCGTCAACATATCCTCGTCGTCGCGACTCTGTCCGACATCCGGTTCAGCCTACGCGTGCCCCGTTGTTAGTCTACATGAACAGACATTGCATGCTGGCAGAATGGCGCCACGTGCCTGCGTCATGCGTCTGCGCATCAGTAGGTGCTGGCGTCGTTGTTCCTTCTCGGAAGCTTGTCAGTTCCGGAAACGTTGCCGAGATGGCCAGCAATCTGCAGCAAACCTTGGCAATCTCGTCTTCGATTGGTGCTTGTGGTGATGGCTGTCGTTGCTGGATTGAGGCTGGTTGTGGCTGTGGTTGCGGCTGTGGCTGTGACTGCGGCTGTGGCTGGACTTTCTCGCCAGATGCAGACGTCATGAACCCAATTAGCTGCGTAAGCTGCGTCTCTATATGTGCAAGGCGGGATTCATCTGGCGCTGGCTGGCTGGCTGGCTGCTGCGGTTGCTGCTGCATAGTGGGGGTATCACGAGCAGATGCCTGCAGAGACTCGCGCGTGGGTATCTTGCTGTTGAGTGTCTGAAGCAGCTGTGCAAACTGTGCCTCGATAGATGCAAGCCGATCACTCGACGCCTCGGCTACACTCGATTCGGCTGCTATTCGCTGACTGTCGTTGGCAGCAGGTGGAACAGGCGTTGTCGCACGTTGGATGGCAGCAAGCATAGCCTCGATGCTTCCGAGTCGCTGTGCCAGCTGCTGGATGGGCTGTTGTTGTGATGGCTGCTGTTGTGATGACTGCTGCTGTGATGGCTGCTGCTGTGATGGCTGCTGCTGTGCAACGCTCGATCGCGTTGGCAGTCGAGATGGTTGCGGATGCTGCGGAGGCGGCGACTGCGGCCTCGGGTTGGATTCTCCCTGCGCAAGCATCTCATACTCGCGTATATCCACGCCATCCAATCCGATCGCGTCATCTGCGTATAGAGCCTTGTGAGCCGCAGTTCACACATTCGTCGCATACAGTCTCTTGCTCACCGACCACGGGCCGTCCGTGCATGTCGCGGCCGTCCAGACTGCGAATCTGCGGCAGCCAGTGAAACACGTCTGATGGGTTGAAATGGGCAGGGTCGCACATTGGATTGACTCTGGATGTCTTGTGGTCGCTCAGCAGCGTGAGCTCAGCCAGCCTCTGCGCGCAGACCATCGCGTCAGTGGAATGCCAGGCATGGAGGATCAAGACCAGTCGATCGCATTCCTACCGTGCAGCCAGCCAGGAACTTGAGCTGGGCAGGATCGCTGATGCGGTTGCCCTTAATGTCCAGACTGGCCAGCGAGTGAAAGTCGCCATGCATGTCCACAAAGCCGGCCAGCGAGCTTATGTGGTTGAACGACAGATTGAGCCGCTGGAGTCGTCGAAGGCCAGCCAGGCCGTCAATCGCGGCGATCTGTCCATGGCAAGATCAGCTCCTGGGCATCTGATCGCCCACGCATCCACCGGCTCACCAGGTTGTTGGACAGGTTCAGGTCGACAAGAGTGGGCACAGCGTCGATGCCAAGCATGGACTGGATCTGCATCGGTGGTTGTCAGCAACAGACACTGGGCGGACAGACACAATAGAAACGACTTGCCAGGTTGCTCGACAGGTCCAGCACGGTCAGGCTGGACAACAGACTCAGCACCGACACAGCAGCAGGCCGTGCCAGATGCGAGGGTCTTGTGTCTGCACCTGCACCGCCTGCCGCTGTGGCTGCTGTTGCCGCTGTTGCCAGTGCAGCATGTGTCGTGGGCAGCAGCGAGCGTATCTGGTTCGAGTGCAGGTTGAGCACGGATATGCAGGCGAGGGCCGTGGCTGCGCGGGCGTTCAGGAAGCGCGGCAGGTCCTGCAGCGACCCGATGGCCTCGTCCACCAGCGAGACGCTCGCTCCTGCTCTCGCGGCCGCCATGCTGCTCGTCGCGGTGCTCGTCCGACCGTCTGGCTGGCCGTCTGTTTGTCGCGAAGCCTCGAGGACCTTCTTGCCGTTTAGGTTAACAAAACCGAGCCGTCACATAACGCAACTCTGCGAACAACTGCAAAAGCATCATGCCCAAAGACGACTACTATCAGATTCTTGGTGAGTCGCTCTTGTCCGACTGCCTGCCAGCCTGCCTGCCTGCCTGCCTGCATCCCCCTGCGTGTCCCGGTGGCCCTCAAGCTCGGCACTGACGCACCAGCATCTCGCTCTCCCTCTGCTCTGTGGCGGCTCCATACGGCTCCTTGCGACGCGGCTTGTCATCGTCACGTATCGACCATTCCGGCCTTCGTTGGCGCAACTGGACGCACCTTGCCTGGCTGCAACTGGCGCCTGGCTCGCCGGCTGGCTCTCCCGCAGGCGTTGCAAAGGACGCAGACGACGATGCCATCAAGAAGGCGTACCGCAAGCAGGCGCTGCGCTGGCATCCCGATCGAAACCCAGACAACAAGGAGCTCGCTGACAAGAAGTTCAAGCTGGTGTCCGGTGAGTCTTGGCCTCGCTCTTGCATGCTGCTGCATCAGACGGCCGCTGTATGCGTCGCCTGCCAACCGCCGATGCAGCCTGCACCACCACCACCACCTGCCGCCCTCGCTCACAGCTGTGACTGACCATGTTGCGATGCTTTCTGACGCATCGTCGCAAACATTCCATCTGGTTCCGTCGCGTTCTCAGAGGCGTACGAGGTCCTCAGCGACAAGAACAAGCGCGCAGTCTACGATCAGTTTGGCGAGGCTGGCCTCAAGGGCACGGCCGGCGGCGGCGGCGGCGGCGCTCCCGGTGGATTCCCTGGCGGATTCCCCGGCGGCTTTGGCGGCGCCGGTGGCTTCCCCGGCGGTGCATCGTTCAGCTTCACGTCCGGCGGTCCTGGCGGCGGCGGTTTCCGCCCGTTCACCCCGTCCAACGCAGACGACATCTTCAACAGTTCTTTGGCGGGTCCAGTCCTTTTGCCGGCATGGGCATGGGCGGCATGGGTATGGATATGGACGTGGACGACGATCCGCGCATGGGCGGCGCCGGCGGCTTCTTTAACGGCTCTGGCATGAGAAGTCCGCGGAGTGGCGGCGGCCCGGCGGCTGCGATCCAGCGCCAACTGCCCGTCTCGCTCGAAGATCTGTACACTGGCACCGAGAAGCGCCTCAAGATTGGCCGCAAGCTCATTGACGGATCGACCGGCCGCGCAGTGCCGACGGAGAAGATTCTGACAATCAACATCAAGGCGGGATGGAAGGCCGGCACGAAGATCAAGTTCGCCGGCGAGGGCGACGAGGTCCCCGGCAGAGGCCCGCAAGATCTCGAGTTTGTCATTGAGGAAAAGCCGCACGCTGTGTTCAAGCGCGATGGCGACAATCTGCGCGCGTCTGTCCAAGTGTCGCTGCTCGAGGCAATGACCGGATTCAGACGCACCCTCAAGCAGCTTGACGGCCGGACCCTAGAGGTCACGGGCGGTGCCAACAACCGCCCGGCTCAGCCCGGCTCGGAAATCGTCCTGTCTGGCGAAGGCATGCCCATCAGCAAGCTGCCCGGCAAGAAGGGCGATCTCTTTGTCACCGTCAACGTCTCTTTGCCAACCATTGTCAACGAGGCGCAAAAGAATGCACTGCGGCAAGCGTTTGGCTCGTCCTGATCGCCCAACTGCCAGATCCACGTCTGCATACCTCATCGACCCATTGTGGCCATCGCCACTCCCTGTACACACCCCTTACGCTCTGGCGCTTGCATCTCCATCCGACCACTCTACATTCACCGATTCCCACGCATGATGTGAATTAATAGTGATCTCCGTTTTCTGGAAAGCTCACTTTGCTCTGTCGTTGAATAATGGCTTCGGCGCAGACACCTTCTGCAGCACACGCTGCTCGAGGGGTTCGCATCGCAGGCCACCTACCGCCAGACACCGAGCCGCGCCAATCCGTCGGCCAGCAGCCCATTTCAACACTGAGCATTGGCAAGCCCGTCGCTACTGCCGCCGCCGCCATGGCCGCCAACGCCAACCAGAAGCGCGTCTCGCAGCACGCGAATGCAATCGACGCGGCGACTCGCAAGGGGCACGGGCCGCCTGTATATGTGCCACGCGTTCCGTCGCCGGAAACGGCCTCCTCTGCCAAGTCCGCCGAGCCCGAAGAAAGCCATCATGCCTACCCGCATGGCCACGGACATGGACAGGATCACGCAAATGCCGACGCTGGCCTTCCCACCATCGGTGCTGGCCATGGCAACGACAACGAGTCGCCCGAAAACCAACAGTACTGCTCCGCAAAAAGACTGTGACGCTTCGAGGTACGTCTCTCGCCATACCAACCATGAGATGCATGCCAGCCCCTGTGCATTGGCTGGATAGACTCACAACGTCGTTTGAACATTGCAACAACGCCGGCCTTACCAAGACCTTATCAAGGCGTCCAAAGACGCTCGTGAAAACGAGACAGAGATCCCGCCAGCGCTCCTCAGCAAGATCCGCGTGCGGCCACCGCCCTCGAAACGGTACACGCAGCACTCGCACATTGTCCACGAGCAGTGGATGCGACTGGAACATGCTCGAAACTATAATCCAACAGCATCGATTGCGGCCGAGGCTGCTGTTTCGGGCCGCGACGGCCAACGGATGCCCAACCGACGTCATGTACGGATGCGCATGGCGGTGCTGGCGGCGCAAGCCATGAAGACGATGCTCATCAGCCGCGGCCTGCGTTCCGCGATCGTCTGATCGAGTTTCTGATGTAAGTCGAGTCACCGGCGTGGCAGCCACTACCCCCAATCTGACTCGAGCGTCTTCTGTGTACCAGCGAGCAGCAAAACAACCGAGCCGCAGTCGACGAGGGTGAGAGTGGCGTGTCATGTATGCGTGCGGAACACTTTGCTGATGACCATACATGCACACACAGACGAGATTGCGTCCATTATGCTCGTCAACCTCCCCAAAGAGTTTGTGCCCGACATCCGCACATACCGTATCCTCCAGCGGCTGATCGCAGACGAAGCCGGCGACCTGGAAGACGAATCCATTGTCGAAGCCTTCTACGAGTATTTTGGCGCTAGCATCAAGGCCGTGACCGTTAGCAACATCGAAGACGACTGGATCAGCAACATCCTGTACGCGATTCCGTTCCCGCTCAAGGAAGGGTTTCCCGTAATGGTCAACAAGCTGCTGGACGAGGTCAAGGAAGACTTTCGTGAGAGCGGCAAGGACTCTGCAGGTGAGCGCGAGTCGCATCTGGCGATGGAGTGCAGCGTGCCATAACTCATCATGCGATGCGTTGGCGTTGGTGTCCAGTGCGCATATCCTCAAGAAGCCAGCGCACATGCACGGACGTGACCGAGAGTATGCCTGCTGCCTGCTTTGCACAAATGCACCATGCTTGAAACACTGAATGGCACACTCACCCTGCATTGCTTCCAACCAAACAGGAGCCAAGCTCACCGTGATCCGGAAGGAGGCCGCCGCCTGCTTGGGAACGCTACCCAGCCTGCCCAGCTCAAGCCCGCAATATCCGACTTTCGCATCATCCCGTCACCGTGGCGCAAATCCTTTCTCGAAAACAAGGCCAAGATCGAGCGGTTGCTCTTTGTCAGTAACTATGTCCTCCGTCACCTCCTCGAGACCTGGAGCTTCTTTCTCACCTGCGCTTTGTCGACACGGACGAAGTGCGCGTGCAGCGCGACGCGTTCCGCATCTCGTCATTCCGCAGCCTCATGCTCGTCCAGGCAGAGAAATGCCGCACCAAGATCT
Source organism: Entophlyctis helioformis (assembly GCA_025526915.1). Taxonomy (NCBI): domain Eukaryota; kingdom Fungi; phylum Chytridiomycota; class Chytridiomycetes; order Chytridiales; family Chytriomycetaceae; genus Entophlyctis; species Entophlyctis helioformis. Next base: position 77,034 of record JAHLKH010000011.1, on the reverse strand, counting down.
GGAACGGCTGGCTGGCATCGATACTCAAAAGCTTTGCCGAGACGTTTATTCGCAAGCGGAGACGCGAGCCGCTGCCACCGAGGCCGTCCGAGACGTTTTTCAAGTGCGCGCAGATGCTCGTGCTCAACCAGCTGCAGACGCTCATGGTGAACTCGGTCAGGGACTACTGCAGTCTGTTTGATTACTATCCGGTGGAAGCGCCGCAAACGGTCGACGGAGCGCTGCGTGTGCGGTTTGGTCCCCGACCGCCGCGGTTCTCGGTGCGGCTGACGTTTGTCACCAAGACACGAGTGATTGAGTTTGACCCGCCGTTCAGCGATATCGAAGAGGCGATTGTCGACGGGCTCGGGTTCCTTGTGTCGACGATTGATTCGGTGCCCAAGATCGAGTCGGCGGTGTATGGGCCGGCTGGCGAGGCGCTTTTGGCCATGGAAGTGCCGCCAATACGGACCATTTTGCTGGCGGGCACGCATGGTCCAAACGGCCGTGCGACCAGTGCACCCGCGCATGCCGGGCTTGGCAGCGCCGATGGCAAGTCCACGTTCCGCATGTCGATCGGCGATGTGGAGCAGTGCCGCGTGGGGATCGAGCAGGTCATTGTCGACGAAGCCTTGGTGTCGCTCAAGAAATATGCACAGCAGTGTTTCGCCGTCGCCAATGACTATCTGGCGCGGTACAACAAGTACATTGACCTGTTCTCGGTGGATCTGGATCTCCAGGTCGAAGAGTTTTTCGTCACGGAGCATTCCTTTGAGGACTACATCGATGTGAGTTGTCCATTTAATGGATGTATGCCTATCGCAGTCCTGTCGACTGACAGATGGCTCGACTGCAGCAAATCGAAACATACAAGAACATTGTGAATGAGATCATGAACAATCCGCGTCGCGTGGAACTGGTCCTGCTCGATCTCATCACAGAAGATCTGCACCGCATGTTCATTGCGCGTGCCAACTCGCTGGCTGCAAAGTTCCTCAACAAAATCACAGAGCAGAACGTCGAGCACCAGCTAAGGTAGGGTATCGCTCCTGCGATTGCCGCATGGCATGGATCAGGCATCAAGCTGACTTGCAAAATGGACAGCATCTGTGCACGGTACGAGACGATCGAGGAAAAGGCGCTCCGCACTCCCGAGGGTTTCAAGGAGATGGCCGAGCAGATGGAGTACATGCAGCAGACCTTGGAGGAGGAGCTGCCGTCGCTTCTCCGCGAGCTCGAGGAAAGCCGCCGCCGCCTCATGTACATCTTCAACTTCTCGCTCCTCTCCGACGAGCACATCCGGCTCAACTGCCGCACGTTCACGTGGCCAGCACGCATCATCCCGATCCTCGAGCAGCACAACCACATCATTGGCGTTGCGCGAGAAAAGTCCGAAGAGAGTCTTCGCGAGCGCCGTGTCAAGTTTGAGCAGGAGCTCGAAGAGATCCGCGTGCAAGTCGAGGAGCTCAAGGAAGTCGGCGACCTGGACGAGATGCCGTTCTATGTCAAAAAGGTGCAAGCGCTTGCCAAGCAGCTGCAGACGGCCGCCGAGACCGTGGGCGGTTTCAACAAGGAAGAGCAGCTGTTTGGATGGCCCATCACGACGTACCCGCAACGGAAGCAGATCATGGCCACGCTTGAGCCGTTCCAGTCTCTGTACACGACCGCCGTCAACTTCCAAAAGAGCTACAAGAAGTGGATGGACGGCAACCTGCTCGAGCTGGACGCTGAGCAGATCGAGCAGGAGGTGGATTCGCTCAAGCGCGACATGTATCGCGTGCTGGGCACGCTGGTTCAGGCACCAGCCCCACAAAACATTGCCAAGGCGGTCAAGGAGAAGATTGACGAGTTCATGACCAACATCCCGCTGATCCACGTGCTGTGCAATCCGGGAATGCGGGACCGGCACTGGGCCAAGATGAGCACCGTGGCTGGGTTCGAGATCCGGCCGGATGGCACGGCGAGTCTGCGCAAAATGCTCAAGATGAACCTGGAGCAGTTCTTGGCGCAGTTCCAGGAAGTCAGCGGTGAGTGACGGCAGTGGCCTCATTCCTTGTGGCGCTGAATGCTGGCTGAAAGCATCACATGACATGCAGATGGCGCGGCCAAGGAGTACACGCTCGAAAAGAACATGAGCAAGATGTTCCAGGAGTGGGAGCCGCTCGAGTTTATGCTCATTGCGTACCGCGAGACCGGCACCTACATTCTGGCTTCTGTAGACGACGCCCAGCAGCTCCTTGACGACCAGATTGTCAAGACACAGTCGATGCGTGGATCGCCATACATCAAGCCGTTTGAGCAGCAGATCAAGGACTGGGAGCGCAAACTGCTGACGACGCAGGAGATTCTGGACGAGTGGCTCAAAGTGCAGGCGACGTGGCTGTATCTGGAACCCATCTTCTCGAGTGAGGATATCATGAACCAGATGCCTGAAGAAGGCAAAAAGTTCAAGATGGTCGACATGTCATGGCGCAAGATGATGACCGTGAGTGCACGCTCCCAAACTCTCCTTTGACCAGCAGCTAACTGCACAGCTCGATCCTGGTGCGGCATGGACAGACGGTCAACCTCGACCGCCACATTCTCAAAGTGACCGACATCCCCAACCTGCTCGAGGAGCTGCAGAAGAACAACGTCATGCTCGAAGAGATTCTCAAGGGCCTCAACTCGTACTTGGAGGTCAAGCGGCTGTACTTTCCACGCTTCTTCTTCCTCTCCAACGACGAGATGCTCGAGATCCTGTCCGAGACCAAAGATCCCACGCGCGTGCAGCCGCATCTCAAGAAATGCTTCGAAGGTGTGGCAACGCTCGAGTTTGACGACAAGCTGGACATTGTGTCGCTCTTTTCTGGCGAGAAGGAGCGGCTTGCGCTGTCGGAGCGTGTGTCGACTGCCGACGCCAAGGGCTCTGTCGAAAAGTGGCTGTGTGGTGTGAGTGTCTGCGTCTGTGTATGCTGCTTATTCCCTCATGTCCATGTGCTGACAAGGTGGCTGGCTGGACCGACAGGTGGAGAGCATGATGCTCAAGAGCGTGCGATCAATCGTCAGCGATGCATACGGCGCATACCCACAAAAGCCGCGCGAGAAATGGGTGCTGGAATGGCCCGGACAAGTCGTTATCTGCGTGAGCCAAATCTTCTGGACACTCGGCGTCGAGCAAGCGATTCCGCTTGGCAAAAAGGGTCTCGAAGAGTACCTTGTCCAGCTCAACCGCGACCTCAACGAGACCATCAAGCTTGTGCGCGGCGAGCTGCCCAAAATGGCGCGATACACGCTCGGCGCTCTTGTGGTCATTGACGTGCACGCTCGCGATGTGGTTGCCAGCATGATCAACGGAAGCGAAACAGTGCGCGACATTAACGATTTCACGTGGCTGTCGCAGCTGCGGTACTATTGGGAGGAGGAGGACGTGATGGTCAAGATGATCAATGCACACAAGCGGTACGGATACGAGTATCTCGGCAACTCGGCGCGGCTGGTCATCACGCCGCTCACGGATCGATGCTACCGCACGCTGTTTGGTGCGCTGCATCTCAACTTGGGTGGTGCACCAGAGGGGCCGGCCGGCACAGGCAAGACCGAGACCACCAAGGATCTGGCCAAGGCGCTTGCCAAGCAGTGTGTCGTCTTCAACTGCTCGGACGGTCTCGACTACATTGCCATGGGCAAGTTCTTCAAGGGCCTGGCGTCATCGGGTGCCTGGGCGTGTTTCGACGAGTTCAACCGCATTGATCTCGAGGTGCTGTCCGTGGTTGCTCAGCAGATCCTGACGATCCAGCGGGCAGTTGCCATGAATGCAAAGGAATTCATGTTTGAAGGCACCAAGCTGAGACTCAACCCCGAGTGCGCCGTGTTCATCACCATGAATCCCGGCTATGCGGGCCGCTCCGAGCTGCCCGACAACCTCAAGGCTCTCTTCCGCACAGTAAGTGGCGCATTGCCTTGATAGCAAGTGTTCCATGACGATTGGCTGACCACGCGTCCTGGCGACCCAATGGCAGGTTGCGATGATGGTGCCAGACTACTCGCTGATTGCAGAGATCACGCTCTACTCGTTTGGGTTCATCGAGGCCCGCAACCTCGCTCGCAAGATCGCCGCCACGTACCGCCTGTGCTCCGAGCAGCTGTCGTCGCAGGACCACTACGACTACGGCATGCGTGCCGTCAAGTCTGTGCTCACGGCTGCAGGCAACCTCAAGCTCAAGTATCCAGACGAAGACGAAAACATTCTCGTTCTGCGCTCCATCATCGATGTCAACCTGCCCAAGTTCCTCTCGCAAGACATTGCGCTGTTCAAGGGCATTGCGACCGACCTGTTCCCCGGTGTTAAGCTGCCCAAGCCCGATTACGCACAGCTCGAAGTAGCCATCGAGGCCGCATGCGAGAAGATGAATCTGCAGCTTGTCGGCCCGTTTGTCGAAAAGATCATCCAGCTCTACGAGATGATGCTTGTGCGGCACGGATACATGCTTGTGGGCGAGCCGTTTGCCGGCAAGACATCCGCGTACCGCGTGCTGGCTGAGGCGCTGACCGATATCGCCAGCAAGATCCCCGAAGGCGTTGAGAGCGAGTGGCTTAAAACGCAGTACAAGGTCATCAACCCCAAGTCCATTACGATGGGACAGCTCTATGGACAGTTTGACCCCGTGTCGCACGAATGGACGGATGGCGTGCTGGCAACGAGCTTCCGGTACTACGCGAGCTCCACAAGCCCGGACCGCAAATGGGTGATCTTTGATGGACCCGTCGACGCCATCTGGGTCGAGAACATGAACACGGTGCTGGACGACAACAAGAAGCTGTGTCTCATGAGCGGCGAGATTATCCAGCTGTCCAACACCATGAGTCTCGTGTTCGAGGTCATGGACCTGGCTGTCGCTTCTGTAAGTGATCTCTATCGCCGTCATCTGGCTGCGGATATGACAAGGTGGACTGACACTCGATCAAACAGCCTGCGACAGTGTCTCGCTGCGGCATGGTGTACATGGAGCCAGAGCGGATGGGATGGCGGCCACTTGTGCAGTCATGGCTCAACAAGCTGTCGTACACGTCGCCCAAGACGCGCGAGTTTCTCAACAACCTCTTTGAGACGCTCGTTCCCCCGGCGCTGGTCTGTGTGCGCAAGGACTGCAAGGAGCTGTCGCCAACGACGGACATTGGCCTCGTCAACGCGCTGACGCGGCTGCTCGACAGCAGCATGGACGACATGCGCAAGCACACGCCCCAAGAAAACGAAGAGAGCGAGTTGACGGAACAGCGCACGCAGAGCCGGTTCATCTTCTGCCTGTTCTGGACCATCGGCGGCAGCATTGATGCGACGAGCCAGACCAAGTTTGACCGAGTCATGCGCCAGAACATTGCCAAGCTCAACCCTGCGCTCAAGCTTGAGCTGCCGATCCAGGGCACGGTCTACGACTACCTGTTCAAGGCATCGGCTGACGGTGATGCATGGGTGCCATGGCTCGAGACCATCGAGTCGATCCACATATCGGTCGAGGCAGACTTTAACGACATTATCATCCCGACAAAGGACACGGCGCGGTACAGCTACCTCATGGACCTCATGATTGTGCACAACATCCCCATGCTGCTGGTCGGCCCAACCGGTACAGGCAAATCCAAGTACATCAGCAGCAAGCTGCTCAACGGCTTGCCGCGCGAGCTGTTCTTGCCGCTGTTTATCAACTTCTCGGCTCGCACCTCGGCCAACCAGATCCAGGATCTAGTCATGGCCAAGCTCGACAAGCGCCGCAAGGGAGTGTTTGGTGCACCCATGGGCAAGCGGTTCATTGCGTTCATTGATGATCTCAACATGCCCGCCAAGGAGCAGTATGGCGCACAGCCGCCCATCGAGCTGTTCCGCCAATGGATCGACCATGGCAACTGGTACGACCGCAAAGACACGTCGCGCATCGAGCTGATTGACCTGCAACTCGTTGCCGCCATGGGCCCGCCAGGCGGCGGCCGCAACCTCGTCACACCCCGGTTCATGCGCCACTTTAACCAGGTTGTCATCAACTCGTTTGACGAGACGACCATGTTCCGCATCTTCAACTCGATCCTCGAATGGCACTTCTCGCGGTTCGAGTTTTCAGAAGAGATTCGCAACCTGGCCTACGCGCTTGTCGAGGGCACGATGAATGTGTACCAATGGGCAGTCGACAACCTGCTGCCGACGCCTGCCAAGACACACTACACGTTCAATCTGCGCGACTTTGCAAAGGTCATCCAGGGCCTTGTGCTCTCGCGGCCCAACAACTTCCCAGCCGCAGCACCCATGATCCGGCTGTGGACACACGAAGTCTACCGCGTGTACTACGACCGACTGGTGGCCGACGATGACCGCAACATGCTGTTTGCGCACATTCTCACAATCATCTCGGACAAGTTTGAAAAGTCGCCCGACGACGTGTTTGCGCATGTGGCCACTGGGCCGACCAAGACAGTGGGCAAGAGCGCCAAGCCGACGCTGATCGAAGACAACATGCGCGGCGTTCTGTTTGGCGACTTTGTGGCCGTGCGTGCACCTGGACGCGGCGACCCAGACTACGTCGAGCTCACCAAGTTTGATGTAATCACGGAGGTGTGCAAAGCGCAGCTAGCCGAGTACAACCAAGTCAAGAAAGCCAAACTCAACCTTGTGCTGTTCCGGTTTGCTATCGAGCACGTCTCTAAGATCTGCCGCATCCTCAAGCTGCCTGGCGGAAATGCTCTTCTTGTTGGTGTGGGCGGCAGCGGTCGGCAGTCTCTCACGCGTCTGTCGGCATTCATCGCCCAGTACGAGGTGTTCCAGATCGAAATCTCGAAATCCTACTCGCGCGTCGAGTGGCGCGATGATCTCAAGAAGATCCTGCTGATGACAGGCGTGGAGAACCAAAAGACGGTGTTCTTGTTCCCGGACACGCAGATCAAGGAAGAGTCGTTCATCGAGGATGTCAACAATCTGCTCAACGCGGGCGACGTGCCCAACCTGTTCGCCCCAGACGAGCGGCAGAACATTGTCGAGAAGCTGTCGGTGGATGCGCAGGAAGAGGGCAAATCAGGCGACGGATCGCTCATGGCCATCTACAACTACTTTATCGAGCGCGTCAAGAAAAACCTGCACATTGTGCTGTGCATGAGTCCGATTGGTGACGCGTTCCGGTCTCGCATGCGCCAGTTTTCGTCCATTGTCAACTGCTGCACCATCGACTGGTTCCAGGCATGGCCCGATGACGCTCTGCAGGCCGTCGCCAAACAGTTCTTGTCGGAAGTGGAGATGGACGCATCTGTGGCCACCGAAGTCGTGGCCATGTGCCAGCATTTCCACCAGCACGTCATCAAGCTGTCCGGCAGGTTTCTCATGGCGCTGTCGCGCCACAACTACGTCACGCCCACGAGTTATCTCGAGCTTCTCAATGCGTTCAAGACGCTGCTGACGCAGAAGCGCGAAGAGGTGACGACCGTCAAGCGGCGGTACGTAGGCGGTCTGGACAAGCTCGCGTTTGCTGCCGAGCAGATTGCACGCATGCAGGTCGATCTCACAGAGTTGCAGCCGCAGCTCAAGAAGACATCGGAAGAGACAGTGGAGATGCTTGCCAAGATCGAAAAGGAGTCGGTGGAAGTAGAGTCGACGAGACAGACTGTGTCTGCAGACGAGGCCGTGGCGTCGTCAAAGGCCGAGCAATCGGCAGCCATGAAGACCGAGTGCGAGAATGATCTCGCCGAAGCACTGCCGCTGCTGAATGCCGCTCTGGCTGCTCTCGACACGCTCAAGAAGAGCGACATTGACCTGGTCAAGTCGATGAAGAATCCGCCCGACGGCGTCAAGCTGGTCATGGAAGCCGTGTGTGTCATGAAAGACATCAAGCCCGAAAAGATCCCGGACCCGTCTGGATCTGGGCGAATGGTGTTTGACTACTGGAAATCGTCGCTCAAGATGCTGGGAGACCCCGGATTCCTCAACAGCCTCAAGTCGTTTGACAAGGACGATATTCCGGCCCATGTGATCAAGAAGATTCGGCAGACGTACATTCCCAACCCAGAGTTCAAGCCCGAAAAAGTGCGCAATGCGTCGTCGGCCGCCGAGGGTCTGTGCAGCTGGATCGGTGCCATGGAGGCATACGACCGTGTAGCCAAGATTGTCGCGCCGAAGCAGGAGGCACTTGCCAAGGCAGAGGCAGAGCTCGCCGAGACCATGAAGGGCCTGAACGAGAAGCGCGCGCTGCTCAAGCAGGTCATGGACCGTCTGCAGTCGCTCAACAACAATCTGCAAGCGCTTTCGGACAAGAAGGAGCGGCTATTGAAGGAAGTCAAGAGCTGCGAGGAGCAGCTGGACCGTGCACAGAAACTGCTCGGCGGTCTTGGAGGCGAAAAGCAGCGGTGGACAGAGATCACGAAGCAGCTCGACGGCACATTGTACAACCTCACCGGCGATGTGCTCATCTCAGCCGGGCTAATGGCGTATCTGGGTGCATTCACCAAAATGTACCGCCAAGAGTGTGTCATGTCGTGGATTGCGCGACTCAAGGAGGTCAAGATCCCGTGCTCAGACGCGTTCTCCCTGTCCAAAGTGCTAGGCGACCCGATCAAAATCCGCGCATGGACGATTGCTGGGCTGCCATCCGACGCCTTCTCGGTCGACAATGGCATCATTGTGCAGAACGCACGCCGTTGGCCGCTCATGATCGATCCGCAGGGCCAGGCCAACAAGTGGGTCAAGAACATGGAAAAGGACAACAACCTGTGCATCATCAAGCTCACGGACGCCGACTTTGTGCGCAATCTGGAGAATGCCATCCAGTTTGGGCTGCCTGTCCTGCTCGAGAACGTCAAAGAGGAGCTCGACCCGATCCTCGACACGATCCTGCAGAAACAGACATTCAAGTCTGGCGGTGCCACGTGTATCCGGCTCGGCGATGCTGTGATTGAGTACGCAGACTCGTTCCGGCTGTACGTGACACCAAGCTGCGCAACCCGCACTACCTGCCCGAGACAAGTGTCAAGGTGTCGCTCTCAACTTTATGATCACGCCAGAGGGTCTTGAGGACCAGCTGCTCGGCATTGTGGTTGCCAAGGAGCGGCCCGAGCTGGAAGAAGAAAAGACGCAGCTCATCCTGCAGTCGGCCGACAACAAGAAACGCCTCAAGGAGATCGAGGATCAGATCCTGCAGATTCTGTCGTCAGCCGAGGGCAACATTCTCGAAAACGAAACCGCCATCGAGGTGCTGTCGTCGTCCAAGGTGCTCTCGGTCGAGCTGTTTGACAAGCAGCGCATTGCAGAAGAGACGGAGCGCAAGATTGACGAGACACGTGAATCGTACCGCCCATTGCCAACCACTCGGCCGTGCTGTTCTTCTGCATTGCGGAGATGGCCAACATCGACCCCATGTACCAGTACTCGCTCACGTGGTTCATTGACCTGTTCAGCAACTCGATCGTCATGTCCAACAAATCCAGTGTGCTCAAGCGGCGTCTCAAGAACCTCGAGTCCTACTTTACTATTCGCTCTACTGCAACGTGTGCCGATCGCTGTTTGAAAAGGACAAGCTGCTGTTCTCGTTCCTGCTTTGCGCGGCGATCCTCAAGAACCACAAGGACCTTGACGAGCCCGAGTTCCTGCAGCTCATGACGGGCGGCATCGGTCTGGGCGGCCCAGCCTTGCCGAATCCTGACCCGTCTGTGATTTCAGACAAGGCATGGGCAGAGCTTGGCCGGCTGTCTGACCTGCCGGCGTTCAAGGGTCTGCTGCAGGAATTCAAGGTGTCGGAATGGAAGCACCTGATGGACACGAATGATTTGCATGATATCCAGTTCCCTGGCCGGTGGGGATCGCTCAACGAATTCCAGCGGCTGCTGATTGTGCGTGCGTTGCGGAGCGAGAAGATGGTGCCGTGTCTGCAGGATTTTGTCAAGGTCAAGCTAGGACACAAGTTTATTGAGCCTCCGACGTTTGACCTTGCGGGCAGTTACGAGGACTCCAACAACCGCAGCCCGCTCATCTTTATTCTGTCGCCCGGTGTCGATCCCATGGCCCAGTAAGTTGATGCGCGTCCAGCCGCGTGGTGGCCGAGTTGTGAGCTGACGGTGTGCAACACTACAGGCTGCTCAAGTTTGCAGACGACAAGGGATTCGGCGGCCAAAAGTGCCAGAGCATCTCGCTCGGCCAGGGCCAGGGCCCGATAGCCGCCGCCATGATCCGCGACGCGCAGAAAGGCGGCACGTGGGTGGTGCTCCAAAACTGCCATCTTGCAGTCAGCTGGCTCGGCACGCTTGAAAAGATTGTCGACGACATGAGCTCCGGCACGTCGCTCCACAAGGACTTCCGACTGTGGCTAACGTCGTATCCGAGCCCAAAGTTTCCATCATCCATTCTGCAGATGGGCGTCAAGATGACCAACGAGCCGCCCAAGGGCATCAAGGCCAACATTCTCAAGAGCTATCTGAGCGATCCCATCTCGGACGAAAAGTTCTTTGCGGCGTGCAAGAAGCCTGCCGAGTGGGAGAAGCTGCTGTTTGGACTGTGCACCTTCCATGCGATTGTGCAGGAGCGACGAAACTTTGGTCCGCTCGGATGGAACATTCCGTACGAATTCAACGAGTCTGATCTCCGTAAGTGCTTGCCAGATCCGTCCATTACCGATCATCAGCATGGACTGACAGACTGTGTGTGGCGATGGCAAATCCAGGCATCAGTATGCGGCAGCTGCAAATGTTTTTGGACGAGTACGCCGAGATTCCGTTCAAGGCACTTGTGTATCTGACTGGCGAGTGCAACTACGGCGGTCGCGTGACAGACGACTGGGACCGCCGCACGCTGCTTAATCTGCTGTCGACCTACTATTGCGCCGCGGTAGTGGACGACAACAACTACAAGTTCTCGCCATCTGGCGTGTACTTTGCGCCGGCCAAGGGCAAGTACGAAAACTACCTCGAGTACATTCGCGGCCTGCCGCTCAACCAGAGCCCCGAGGTGTTTGGCATCCACGACAATGGAGACATTGCGCGCCAGCTGGCCGAGACGCGCCAGCTGTTCGAGTCCATTCTCAAGACACAGGAGAACTCGTCTGGCGGCGGCCAGGGCGGACAAAAGTCGAGCGACGAGATTCTGATTGAGGTGTCGACGGATATCCTGAACCGCATGCCAGCGGCCTTCAATCTGGAATCGGCAATCAAGCAGTATCCAGTCAATTACAACGAGAGCATGAACACGGTGCTCATCCAGGAGATGATTCGCTTCAACAAGCTGATCCAGGTGGTGCTTGTGAGTCTGGCCAATGTGCAAAAGGCCATCAAGGGTCTTGTTGTGCTGTCCGCCGAGCTGGAAGAAGTGTGCAAGAGTCTGCTTGTGGGCCGCGTGCCAGCCATGTGGGCAAGCAAGTCGTATCCATCGCTCAAGCCGCTTGCTGGATACATTGCCGATCTGGTGACCCGACTCAAGTTTTTCCAGACATGGCTGGAGCAGGGCAGTCCCAAAGTCTTTTGGATGTCTGGCTTCTTCTTCACGCAGTCCTTCATCACTGGTAAGCGATGCCCAAGACGATGCGCTGCATTTGCAGCTGGTGTGCCAATGAGACTGACAGTTGCTCCATTCCAGCAACGCTGCAAAACTATGCTCGCAGATACACAATCCCGATCGATGAGCTCGGCCTTGACTTTGAGGTGCTGGCAATCTCGACATCGGACGTACCGCCACAAGACGGCGTGTATGTGTCTGGTCTGTTCCTCGAGGGAGCACGCTGGGTGCGCGAGAAGGGCCTGCTCGGCGAGTCGATGAGCAAGGTTCTGTACGACCAGATGCCGATCATCTGGTTCAAGCCGATCCGAATTGCCGACATCAAGACGCAGGGCACGTACACGTGTCCCGTGTACAAGACGAGCGCGCGTCGCGGTGTGCTCTCCACCACGGGCCACTCTACCAACTTTGTCATTCCGATCCGGCTGCCGACGGACAAGCCCGAAAAGCACTGGATCATGCGAGGTCTTGCAGCATTGTGAGTGACGCCAGTGTTGCGATCCTGTGATCCGATTTGCGGGAGACGTGACCGTCGTGATTTGGTGCGCTAACCCGTGGTCTGGACCCTGTTCGTGTGCAGGCTTCAACTGGACGACTAGACAGCGATGAGCGACTGCGAGTGTAGGTGTGCAAAGAGTATTGGCCAACAATGTGTTTCAATATCTTGATTGGTAGTTCTTGTACAAGCCATACATGTGGCAATTCATAGTATGCAATAGGGTAGGGTAGGGTAGAGTATGGGTGGCAGAATAAGAGCGTTGGCTCGTCAAGAGACAATGGGCGGAGTAAGAGTGAAGCGCAGAGTCTCGGCGCCAGCATCAATCTGCCCGGTTTCGGCAAGCACGCCGGCCAGCGCACTGCGGTTGAACCCATGAACGATCGCCTCGTCAAACGTGATCTGTTGCATCGTCGCGACCGCGAGTTCTGTCTGGCTCATGCCACTTGGCTCGTGGTGGAAAAAGGGGTGCTGAGACCCGTGCTGTTCATGGCGGGGTTTTGGCTGTTGCTGGAGAGGAGAGACCTTGGACGTGGACGGCGTGGACGACAGATTCAGCCGCAGTCGCTTTGCAGGGAGAGGGGACGTGTGGGGTTGAGCAGCGGCGAAATGGCTTTGTTGCTGGCGCTGCTGGCTGGGCGTTGCTGGTGCTGCTGGCGAGCTGTGGGCTGGAAAGGGACACTGTCGGACGAGCTGTGCAAGTTGGACGGTCCACCCTTGTCCTCGCCGTCAATGTTGCTCCGACGCGGATTGAGTGACGTTGTCCGCTCAGCGCGGTGCACAGCCAGGCCGGGTCGTGTGAGGAGAGTTGGAGATTTGCCAGGGCCATCGTGGGCAGGTATGGACGAGGAGGCCAGCGATGGAGATGGAGATGGAGATGGCAGCCGCGAGCGAGAGCCGTGTGAAGGGGACATGGTGGCCTGCGCAGCGTATATGCTGCTTGTTTCCGGCGTCGAAGATGGAGCGCTGCTGGACGGCACCTGCGACGATGGCAACGAGTCGGCTGCTGGGCCACCACGGCTGCACGAAAAGCACGATGCGAGCCAGCTGGCCATTGGAAAGTGACTTTGTCGGAGATGCGGCAAACGGACAGATCGGCCCGGCCCAGCAGCTGAATCCGCCAAGCAAGCGCCGGCACAGCATTCGACGTGCTTGTCGGCGTGCTTGGCAGGCCGTTGGTCGCATCTTCTGGGCAGCTTCCTGCACATCCAGGACGGTGGTGATGTCACAGTGAACAGACAGCAAAGGAAAAGGTGATTGTGAAGTTGGGCCGAGGAGAGAGGACGAAGTTTATGTATGTATGTTTCAGATGTGTCCACTAAGACCTTGCTGCTGCTGCTGTGGCTGCCGCTACGGATTCATCGACGGTGATGGTGACTCGTGATGTGCCTGACGCTGACCCGGTGGACGAGCTTGTCGTCGTTCGGGGCATGGTCTCGTACGCTGGAGGCTCGTAAGCAGGCGGGACACCGTCGGTGCCAGTGTGCGCTGGTGGCGGATACGTTGGTGCACTGGCCTGGACTCTGTTTGCTGAAGCGTATGGACGCAGCCCGAGTGGCGCTGGAGTGACAGTGTAGACTGGCAGCTCGTCGTCCTCCTCTCGGCCTTCTCTGGGCCGGTAGACGTCGGGGCGCTGGGAGGACGGAGCTTCCCCGTTGTCTGGCAGTACGCAGTTCTTGGAAATCTGCTTGTAGTAGAGGCCAGCGACGGTTACGGGAGTTGCGACGAGCATCAGCACCAACACCACCGACTCGCCAGAAAGGACATCGTTGGCTCTATGAAGGATGTCGTTAAACCCGATCACACAAAACGAAGCAAGGAAGGGTCCTGAAAATTTGACGTTGTGCAATTTTGCAAGGAGGGTCGGGGCACCATGGCGCCTCTTGCTTGTCACGTGACCGCACGGGACTTGAGAGTCTTCTTATCGCCGGCGGACGTACGATACGCTGATGGGAATGCGTCACGCAACAACACCGACACGCCCGCGTCGTGCCGCCTCGTTGCGTGCGCGTGTCATTTGTTGTTGGGCACTAGGCGGCGCGCTAAACACATAAAAGGCCACCAAGTTCCCCTTGCACGTGTGGCTCGTGTGCCCTCTCATCTCCCATCTCGACACTACCATGCGTGTTACTCGTTCTGCTGCTGCTAGTGTGTGGATGCTGGCACTCGCGTGCGCCATCGCTCCGTCGGTCGTTGCCCAGGAGCCGTCGTCGGACGAGTTCAACCCATCTGCGTCCTTGGCCCCGTCGCCTGCACCCTCGCCCTTGCCCGTTGCTCAGTCAGTCGTTCTTGCCACGCTGGATGCCAGGACCCAGACTGTGTTTGACCGTAACAAGCGTCAGACAAAGACAAAGACACCCAAAGGCACCAAAACAGCCAAGACCTCCAGCAGAACGGCCAGACGGACGCCTGCAACCACAAAGACGAGTCCTCCAACAGTCATCACGCTCACATACTGTACGTCGTGCATCACTGTTGCATCGCTTGTGTTTGTTGTTGCGTGCAATGTTTGTTGTTGCGTGCAACAGGGGGGCTGACGCGCTAACGCGACGTGTCTGTGATCAGTAGACACGCGCACGTCTGTCGCGCCAGCTGTCACAACCAGTCCCCGAAAGACGACCGCTGCCCCAGCTGCGACGTCGACATCCCCAAAGACGACCGCTGCCCAGCTTCGACTTCAGCACCTCGGAAGACCACTGCCCCAGCTTCGACGTCAGCACCCCGAAAGACCACCGCCGCTCCTGCTGTCACGACCAAGCCCCGGACCCCAACATCTGCCACGACGGCTCCTCCGGCCGCCAGAACCACCACCACAACAGCAGCAGCTCCATCACCAGCTGCGACATCTACGGTGCCGCCGCCGCCGCCGCCCTCAGTTCCAACCGTTCCTCGCGACATTACTGACGACGAGATTCTGTCGTCCATCCTCAATGGCCCGCGCGGTCAAGCGTCGCCTCCTTCCGAAGCCGCCAAGCCTGTTAAGCGGGACCTTGTTGATGATGGCCTCGATGCACCTGCCACTGCCATCGGTTCGACCTCGACCGCCGTTGCCGTTGCCCCAACAGATCTGAGCAACGCCGACTCGCTCCTCAGCCTGTTTGCCGAGCATGGTGACTTTGATCCCGCCATTGACCTCCCGCCTTTCGAGTTCAGCTCGTCGCTCGAGCCGATTCCCAAACCGACCGGCACTCCCAACCCGACAGATGTTCCCGAGCCAACCGTGACGATCAACTCGCCGTTCTTTAACAAGCGTCACAATGATGACGACCACCACGATTTCGAGACGCCTGATGGCGATATTGGCGATTCAACGACACTGGCATTCAGCACACCGACTTGGGGACTCAACAACGCCGACTCTCTGCTTGTTCTCTTCGCCGAGCACAACCAGGACTCTGGCAGCAACCTCGAGACGCCTGTTGGTGAGATCAACACAACCACACTCAACGCTGGCTCCAATCCAACAGAGACGCCAACGCCGGAGCCAACAGCCGACAGCTTCTTTGTCAAGCGCGACGAGGACGGTCTCGATGCACCTGCCAATGCTATCGGTTCGACCTCGACCGCCGTTGCCGTCGCCCCAACAGATCTGAGCAACGCCGACTCGCTCCTCAGCCTGTTTGCCGAGCATGGTGACTTTGATCCCGCCATTGACCTCCCGCCTTTCGAGTTCAGCTCGTCGCTCGAGCCGATTCCCAAGCCGACTGGCACTCCCAACCCGACAGATGTTCCCGAGCCAACCGTGACGATCAACTCGCCGTTCTTTAACAAGCGTCACAATGATGACGATCACCACGATTTCGAGACGCCTGATGGCGATATTGGCGATTCAACGACACTGGCATTCAGCACACCGACTTGGGGACTCAACAACGCCGACTCTCTGCTTGTTCTCTTCGCCGAGCACAACCAAGACTCTGACAGCAACCTCGAGACGCCTGTTGGTGAGATCAACACAACCACACTCAACGCTGGCTCCAATCCAACAGAGACGCCAACGCCGGAGCCGACAGCCGACAGCTTCTTTGTCAAGCGCGACGAGGACGGTCTCGATGCACCTGCCATGCTATCGGTTCGACCTCGACCGCCGTTGCCGTCGCCCCAACAGAAATGCCGACCGGCTGGCTTGGCGCAATCAACTTTCTTTGACCGCTGATGACGACCCTTGCAATTCTCTCTCATTCTCCCATTATCCATTGCTGTTTTCATGCCGCTTTTCTGCTCGCAATAAATGTGCGGCCCTTTTCGCTCGTTGATCACATCACGTTCCGTTGCACTGCCGCACAGATCTGCAGAACGCGTCAACAGAGCTGTGCGCCATCTGATCATTGATCTCTCGCGTTCGCTGATAAATGATGCACACGGGACGCACAGCTTTTCGTCTGATAAACAGCTTCCTGCTCGTCTCGGTGTATTATACTTTTCTTTGGACCTCATCATTCACCTTGCACGCAGCCCCATCTATTCATGCTGGCCCTGGCACGCAAGTCTGTAGCCTCATTCTTCGTAGCTCTGCTACTTCAAGCCGCTGTCCATGGCGCACACGTCGCCGTCTCAGAAGGTGGCGGCCAAGTCTTGGCTGCCAATGACGACGGCGCGCACAATGGGATGCTAGCCGGTGTTGGCATGCCGGATGGATACAGCGACCCGACTTTGCAGCGTCGAGGCTCTCATCGACACACTGCTGAGGATGACTACGTTGTTGCCTTTGCAAACCAAGACGAACCTGCAGCCTATGCCGATGAAGGCGCTCTTTTCGAGGCCGAGAACAAGCCAGTCGATGTCCCATTCGTGTTTGCAGTGCCAGTCGGATTCGCCAACAATGGTGGCGACCAGCTTCAAGGCATTGGTGTGCCATATGGCTTGGCTGTCGGCGACCAAGCCGCAGCCGACATCAGCAGCAGAGACGAAGACAACGACGACGACGAAGGCGACTATGCTGCAGGCTTGCTCGGTCCGAATGGCGAAGGCAGCATCGACATCAACCTATTCGATGCCCTTGCCAGGTTACACGGAACCAGTACTCGATCTGGCCGCGTGTCAGCAACAGCGACCGGCACAGCCATATCAACTGTCATCAGCAGTTCAACAGCCGAGATCCCGTCAACGACTTCATCTGTCGACACTACATCGACCGAGCCTGCAGCTACGTCCACCACGATCGAGACACAAAGCACCTCATCTGACGATATCGTGTCGAGCACATCAACTGAGCCTGATGCACTCTCGGCAAGCACCACACTCGACGCCATAACCGCGACCGAGACTGAGTCGGCAACATCCTCCGGTTCAGCCAAATCAACCTTCATCAACAGTTCAACAGCTGAGATCCCGTCAACGACCTCGTCTGTCGACACTACATCGACCGAGCCTGCAGCTACGTCCACCACGATCGAGACACAAAGCACCTCATCTGACGATATCGTGTCGAGCACATCAACTGAGCCTGATGCACTCTCGGCAAGCACAACACTTGACGCGATAATCGCGACCGAGACCGATTCGGCAACATCCTCCGGTGCAGCCACAACGATCCCATCTGATGAAACAACTTCAAGCGAGATCCCGTCAACGACCTCATCTGTCGACACTACATCGACCGAGCCTGCAGCTACGTCCACCACGATCGAGACACAAAGCACCTCATCTGACGATATCGAGTCGAGCACCTCGACCGAGCCTGATGCACCCTCAACAAGCACAACACTCGACGCGATAACCGCGACCGAGACTGAGTCGGCAACATCCTCTGGTGCAGCCATATCAACCGTCGTCAGCAGTTCAACAGCCGAGATCCCGTCAACGACCTCATCTGACGAGACAACGTCAACCGAGACGGTCATGTCCACCACATCCAAGGCGTCAACGTCGGCCATTTCTAGTCTGGTCTCTTCGTCTGTTGGCATGACGATGACGTCAACAAGAATGCAGATCACAACATCCACAACGACACTCGCGCAGTCAACAACCAAGCCGCGAAGGACCAAGTTTGTTCGGCCGCCAGTGCTTCTCGAGCGCGAGTACGCTGAGCCGACTGAGCACGTCACACCAGCAGCCGCGCAGGTATCCAAGGGCCGCAAGCCTCGAATGGGCCATGCTTTACCACTGCCCGTGCCACTGCCGCCACTCACGGCGTGGGATCCAAGCACGCAGATGGACGGGACGCCAGCCATGCATCCAACACCCACAGCAGCTGGCGTCTGACGATCTGTTTGGTAGAGAGAGTGGAATAAAGATCTTCTACTAGCTGTTGAACACGGTGGCTGAGCAGATGACCGACGTGCAGGTGAGCGGCATTCAGACAAGTAGGCGGACAAGCGGCAATGGCGGCCTCTCTGGAAGGCCCTCTGGCTGACACACACATACACGCTCGGCTTCCATGCTGCAGGGCAACATCGCCAGCACGCCTAGCAGTGCAACCACCGCCACGGCTCTGAACGACTCGTACTCGCAGTATCGTCTGTTCACAACGCAGGGCGAGCATGCTCTGGCAAGCGTGCTCACGTACTTTCAGGAGCGGTGCGTTGTGTGCATGCGCATGCGCACAGTAGCACATGTCTGCGTTCTGCCTGCCCTGTCTCTGTCCATGCGCCACTTTCCTCCGCTGACGCCTTCTGGCACCGGATATCCGTCGAATGCAGGCACAGCATCGAGTCGCACTACACACAGCAGCTTGAGAAGCTACACAAGAAGACGCTTGCAGACTCTGGCGTGATGTACGTGTCTGCATGCCCCATGCCGTGCGGCGTTCAAGTGTCCCATTCCCACTTTGGCTCAGCCTCTATGCCGACTCTACCAGATCTTCGTACACCAAGACCATCTCAGAGGCATGGAAGCGTGTCGGTGAATGCACGGCGCTGCTGGCTGCAGAGCACCAGAAGTTGACTCGCATGCTGGACGGCATCGTGGACGATCTGTCGAAAGAGCAGGCAGGTCCCCTTGCCTGTATCTCCACCCGCTATCTTGCACGCCTGCTATTACACTGTTGCGCGGGCATTCAACCAAACAGCACAGCCAGCTGAAGCACTCAAGGCACTGCGCGCCGATGTCAAGGCGACCCATCGCGAGTACACGGATCTCAAGCACCAGAGTGTGCCGAAAGCAAAGGCAGCGTACTACAAAAAGTGCGAGGCGCTTGACAAGGAGCCGAAAGAAGTCCTGTCGGGCAGCGGTGGCTCTGCCATGCCTGGCACGACGTCGCAGAAATACCTCAAACTAGCCAAGGAGGTGGCTCTTGCCGGTGGGTTTCCATTCGCTTGATATCGTGCTCGGCTCCAGTGCCCTGTTCCGGCCTTGTCTTGGTGGCCCACTAACCTGAACGGGATTCAGACCAGGCATACCGATCTTCGATCCACTACCTGGAAGAAGCGCGCGAAAGGCTGAACGACGCTCGCATGAAGTCCATGCTGGTATGTCTTGCATCTCCCTCGAGTCGTTTCGCCTTAGCATCGTTGCTGAAACCGCTCGTCAGGATGGAGAGCGTATCGAAAAGCGTCGCATTCAGGTCACCAAGACGGCGTTGACCAAGTACTGCGACTCAGAAAACAACCTGTGCCAGGAACGCACAAAGGAGATGGCGTCTCTGCGTCTGTTTGTCGAATGCATCAAGGAGGACATTGATGTGACGCTGCACAAGCAAGAGTTTCATCGTGCATGGCCAGTAACAGAGCATCTGTTCTATGAAAACTTCAAGACCAAGCTGCCGGCAAAGAGTCTGTGTGATGGACATGCCGGTGCTCTGACTCGACACTCTTACTAACAGGCAGTTTTGCTCTCGATGGCGTGTAGATCTCGCATTTGGCGTGCCACTGGATATCATCATCAAAGCAACCCCCGAAGAACTGCACGGCATTCCGCTTGTTGTGCACAAGTGTTTCGAGGCCATTGAAGCGCGCGGCCTGGACCGCGAGGGAATCTACAGAGTGTCTGGAAAGCTGACCGAAACAGCCGAGCTGCGTTTGCTGATGGAGACGGATGCGGCGGCCGTCAATCTCATGGACGATACCGGCTACGACATCAACATTGTTGCCAGTCTCGTCAAGCAGTTCTTTAGGGAGCTGCCGCAGCCCATCTTCTACTTTACAAGCAGAGAGCGCGCCGAATATTCTCGTGAGTCGTCTATAGCAATGCAGCCACGGAGCATGATGGCTGACAGAGCAATCTGGATGGTGTTGCAGAAATTACTGACGAGCGCGAGCGGCTTGTTAAGTTGCGCACTCGCGTCAAGTCACTTCCCGGAGCGAATCAGGTGTTGCTCCGTGCGCTTGTCACGCACCTGTCCAAGTGCGTGTTTGCCGAGCAGCAGCTGATGTGCCGCACATTGCTTTGCACTTGACGACTACGCTGCTCACCAAGCGTTCATGTGGACAGAGTGGTCGCAAACTCGGACAAGAACAGGATGGTGGCATCCAATCTGGGGCTGCTCTTTGCGCCGGTCGTCTTCCAGGGACACAATGAGCTCACAGGATCAAAGAGCGATCATGGGCCGATGGGAGGCAGCACCAGCATGTCTGCAACAACAGGTGCCGGCTCAAGTGCCTCAGCAGCAGCCTCCGCATCAAGTGCAGGCAGCTGGCTCAAGAGCCTGACTGGAATGGGCGGATCGGATGGCAGTGGCAGCAACGCAACACCAGCCACCTTTGACTCCAAGCTGGCTGCTCCAGATCTTGCGCAGTTTGAGATTCTCAAGACGGACCTTGTGCTTGAGGATCTCCTGACACACTGCGAGATTGTCTTTGCCAACGAGGTCCCGCGACCCATGCGCGTCGGCGGCGGCGGCAGTGCAACTTTGGCCACCCAGACGCAACTGGATACATATTGTCCACCAGCAGCAAGCCGTCTCCCGCTTCCTCTGCAGCGTCTCTGGGTCTGCAGGGAGCGTCCCCTCTTGTGTCGGCCACCGCGTTCCATGGTCGCGTCTCGCAAGTTGGCAACAACGGTATGGTGGCTGGTGTGGCAACAGACAATGATGCAGCAAAGGGCGAGACTGGCGACAACGCTAACACCGCATCGACGCATCGCGCGTCTCTGCAGTCTACACGTCCTCGGCACCTGGCGACTCGCGACGGTCGTCGTTGGGATCTGCGCAGTCTCTTGGATCAAGCAATGCCGCGCCAGCAGATGCTCAGGACCAGGCACCAGGCATTGTGCCGCATGCAGCATCGGCAACAACATCGCCGCGCACAAGCCAGACGCATGCGCCTTCCACAGGGCAGCCAGCACAAATGCAATCGGCAAGTGCACAGCCGCCAACCTCTCCATCACTCACCGGATCCGAGTCAAACACACTGGCAGGCATTGCTTTTGAAATGGCCTCAGCAGCAGCAGCAGCGGCAGCAGCAGCCGGTCCAGCCAAGATTCCGTTTGTGGCACCGCAACGCACCACATCACGCGGTATCCCTGTCCAGCCACCTGCGTTGGGTGCTCTCACAGCATCCGAGCACGCGACTGGCGCAGAGGCAGCAGCGATACCCGGAAACGTCGTGGGCACCAACCACGCCGAATCCCTGCCCCCATGAACCGACATGCAATCAGCACTGCCGGCGTCTCGTGTCGGAAATGAATGCACGGCAACGTAAACGATGTGGAAAGGCATGATAATTTACTAGTGTCAGATGCCAAAGTAGTCAAAGTACTCTATGCACGGATTCCGGAACCCCTTTTCGCCGTTCTTGACCGAGTTGATGCTGAGCGTCGGGTGTCTGAAATGCTTGATCTTGGAGTCAAAGCCCGGCCGCACATTCCACGGGCGGATGCCCTTGCGGTAGAGGGCACCCGAGATCCACACGTCGTCGTGCAGCTTGCAGCCGCTCGGTGCACGCGAGTAGTCGAACACGGACTCGTCGAAATAGTGGACGCGGAAGGCGACGGCGGCGTAGGCGTTGGACCAGCCCTTGCACACGCCCTCCCATTCCTGGCGGACGGACGGGCCGCCCCACAGGCGTGTCCACCACGGGTAGAACTCGCAGATGAAGCACGGCGCAATGGGCGTCGGCGAGTGGTCCATGACCGTCTCGAGCGTCAGCAGCGTGTCTGGGTGGTAGATCATGTCGTCGTCGGCCGTCACCACGATCGTGTGCGGGTCCTTTTCGATCTCGAGCGCACCGAGCAGCTTGGTCGACGGGCCATAGTCCTTGGCCGGCCGCACGATGCGGAGCAGCCCGCCGAGCGACGCCTCCAGGTCGACGAGCGACTGCGGGAGGTCCTTGTGCCGCGGGTCGGGCGATGTGTTGGTGTCGGCCGTCTTCCTGCCGTCGCTGCCGGTGCTGCTGCTGGCGCTGATGTTGAGGCGCTCGATGCGATGCGGGATGAGCAGCAGGACGAGGTCGGGCACTCGGGACTGCTGGTACGTGAGCGACGGGATGGTGACGTTCATGTGGTCCAGCCTGCCCGGGAACGACGACATGGACACCACCAGGCGGTTCTTGCGCAGCAGCTGCTCCTTGTGCGGCGCTGCTGCTGCTGCCGCTGCCAAGTCCGGTGCCGTGCCCGCATCCGCCTGTGCGGCTGCGACGCCTGTCTGGCCAGCGAGGATTCCCTTGGCCAGCGCCAGCTGCTGCGACGAAAGAGTGTCTTGGCCGAGCGTCCAGTACAGGCCGCCAAACAGGACCGTCAGCGTCAACAGCGCCAGCAACACTGCTACTGCTCGATGCCAGAATCGCATCATTAATGGTGCCGCGGAAAAAGCTGACACGCCACAATAATTGAAAGACGCTGGATCCAATAAGGTCTTCAAGAAAACAAGACTTCTCTCTTATAGGGACAATGCTCAGTTTATTCTTTGGAGACACTGGTGGTGCACTACTGGTACATGGTTGGCATGGCTGTCCAGGAGCCCCAGCTGCCTAGCAGCCAGCGGGAAGAGTGAAGCTGTTGGTCGTGCCCGAAGCGCCAAAGCCAGCACCGCGCTTGGCGAATCCAGCCCAGATATCGCACTTGTACTTGCCGCCGTAGATGGACGCGTCGGCAGCAAGGATGGCGTCACGAGCCTGGAGGAACGTGGGGTTGCACGGCTGCTGGGCGAGACCACCAATGACGAGCTGGGTGGCGACAATGTTGCCGGCCGTCGACTTGGCGTCGTACAGGTTGGCGTTGAAGCCGTACTTGTTGACGAGGTTCCAGTACACCTCCCAGAGGAGAGCGACCCACACCTCACCGCCGTCGTGCACCTCGGTGCGCGTCTTGATGTCGCCGTACTTGAGCGGGTTGACAGTCAGGTCGGTGGAGTACGGGAACGAGCGGATGCCGTTGGGACGGCCGGTGGCATACACGCCGACGGGGATCTTGGTCGTGGCCGTGTCGGTCGGCTTGGCCGTGAACACCAGACCGAAAAAGTCGGACCAGCCCTCGCCCATGCTGCCGCCCTGCGTCTGCTGCAGGCAGCGGCCGTTGCGCGAGCCGCCCGTCATGCGGTTGGACACGCCGTGGAAGTACTCGTGGATCGGGATCACCGAGTCAAGACCGCCGTCGCGGTTGGGCGTCGTGAGCGTGAACGGGTACATGTTCATCGTGGGTGCCTGGCCGTCGGCGGGAGTCGCAAAGTTGGCGTTGTTGGTGCCGCCGGCGAGCACGTTGAGCTGGACGGCGTCGTTGCCCGCACCGCCCTTGTTGAAGTTGTTCTTCTGGAAGTTGCCGGCCGCCTCGGTGAAGCCGTACTGGTACGTGATGTCGTGCACCGTGTTGGCAATGTAGAACAGCTGGACAGCACTGGTCTGGCGGTTGGCAGGGGTGCTGGGAGCGGCAGTCGAGTTCCATGCCGTCTCGAACGTGCCGTTGGCGTTGGCCTTGCCGTACAGAGCAGGGCGGACGTTGTACACCTGTGCGTTGACGTTGTTGCCGCGCGTGTCGGTGAACTTGGTGGTGCCGTCGTCGTTCCAGCCGCGAGGAGAAGCTGCGGCGTTCTCGGGGTTGGCAACAAGCTCAAAACCGTCGAGCGGGGTGCCCTTGGGGAGGGGGATGACGCGGAAGGAGGCGTCGTTGACAAAGTCGACAACGTCAATGACCTTGCCTGCGATGTGGAATGTGGGATGTGTCAGCGCATTCAAGTCATCCTCATCTGGACTGTGCACTGGGCAAGAGGACAGGCAGGCAGGCAAGCAGGGCTGACAAGCATCGATCATCCAAACTCACCAGTGGCAGCATCCACAGACACCTGGACCCACTTGCTGCCCAGCTCATTCTTGAGCTCAAACGTGTGCGCATACGCGAGCTTGCCGCCGGGCACCTGGAGGTACTCCTGGATGACGGGAGCGTTGGTGTTGAGAGCAAGGTCGTCGCCGACAGCCGCAATACCAGCCGCAATGGCGGTTCTGGTGCTGATGGTGGCCGACGGACGGGCGACGGTCAGGCCGCGCTTGGAGATCTGGCCCTGCGCGCCAAACGACGACGAGAACGTGAGCACGGCGCCGTTCTTGAGGTGCACGGCGGCGTTGTGGTTGCCGACACGCACGCCGTCAATGAGCTGCGAGACGTAGACGTGCGTGACGCCGGTGGCGTCGGTGTACTTGTTGTCGACGGCGATCTCGGACGAGGCGAGGCCGAGCTTGTCGGCGAGGAACTGCAGGCCGGTGGAGACCGACTGCGACTCGGACACCTTGGCAAACG
Source organism: Entophlyctis helioformis (assembly GCA_025526915.1). Taxonomy (NCBI): domain Eukaryota; kingdom Fungi; phylum Chytridiomycota; class Chytridiomycetes; order Chytridiales; family Chytriomycetaceae; genus Entophlyctis; species Entophlyctis helioformis. The sequence goes on along the minus strand of JAHLKH010000011.1, from coordinate 52,462 downwards.
ACCGGCCCTTGGCAGCCTCGAGATCAACAGCCTCGTACACGGGCTCGGGGTAAAAGTGCGGCAGATCCTTGCCAACCGAGCGGCGGTGGACGTGGTGGAGGTCGCTGCTGCCGTGCGAGGAAGCAGGGTGGGCAACGACCGAGGTGGCAGCAGCAGCGAGAGCGAGAACGAGGTTGGACACGAGCATGGCTTGTATTGTCTTGTCTGTGGGTGGTGAGCACGAGAGGCGGGGGTGGCGGTCGATTCTTATAGGCGACGGACGAGCAAGGGGCAGTGTGGCCAGTGTGGCCAGTGTGGCATGGGACGCCGAGTGTGCGAGCGAGTCAGTGAGTGAGGTGGGCTCGTGAGTCGACCCTTGGACGCATGGCCGCATTCATGGACCCTGTTGCGACCCTCGCTCGACCCTGACGGCCAGGTCGCGGTGCAGTGCACCAGCGCTGCGCTTCCGCCGAGTGCCGCGAGCAAGAGCCCACTTGCTCGAGTCTGGCCGATGACGAGACAAGAGGCGAGTGGCAGATGAGCCCAGTCTTGGGATGATCCAGGGAGGATCCGCACGGACGAGCTGCCGACGCGACCCGTGTTTGTCGGAAGGATCCGGCCCTTGCCACGCGGCTGTGGCACAAGGCCAGCGACGCGTGATAGCAAACGGGGTGGCAGAGTCACGCCGAACGGGTCTGGCACGCTGAACGGGTCTGACCCGAGTCGTGCAACACAGGACAGTGAAGGAGATGCGATTGTGCAATGTTGGTATCAAGGACAGGATGCGACTTGGACTGTGTGTGTGTGCGAGGCAGTCTGGTGCGGGTGATGGGCAGAGAAAGCCACAGCCTGCTGGCATCCATCGCCTTGTCTGCGCATGGCACCAACGAGCGAGCAGCAGCGAGCGAGAGAGTTGCAAATGTCAGCAGACAAGAGGTGTGTGTGCGGCCTTGGCAATGGCGAGACCAGACGCTGGCTGGACAGAAGCTGGCTGTGTGAGAGGGCAGACTTGGACTGCAGCTGACACAGACACTCGACAAGGCTGCGGCCACACAGATCTGCTGGCGGGCTCTCCTGCAGGTGCTCGCCATGCTCGCCATGCTCGTCGCATCGTTGCAAGGCATGGTGTTCACAAACCAGCATTCATTCCAGCACCAAGAACAACGATGAAGACGACGAAGACAATCAAGACTACGACGACGACGCTCAGTTTGCCGCAGCAGCAACCACCGACCGAGGCTCGTCGGCCTTGCGCTCGGTGATGCGGACCTGCAGGCCGTGCTTGAGTCCCGTCGTGATCGTCGAGATGATGTCGATCGTCTGGCCCTCGACCATCTCGAACCGGAACTGCCGCAGCAGGAAGATGGTCGCAACGCGGATCTCGATGCTTGCCATCTTCATGCCCACGCAGACCGTCGGCCCGTCGCCAAACGGCATGTACGAGCCAGAGATCGGCGGCTCGGCCCAGCGCTCGGGGCGGAACGACTCGGGCGACGGCCAGTACGTTGGGTTGTTGTGCAGGTCGAGCGTGTTGACAATAAACGGCGTGTTGGCCGGGAAGCTGTAGCCGCCGACCTCGACGGCGTTGTTCGAGTGGCGCAGGATGTGGTTGACGACGTTGTACTTGCGCTGCGTCTCCTTGACGACCCAGTCAAGATACCTGAACGAGCATCGGCTGTCAGAACGACGCATGCGAGATGACGGCTTGCACGTCGCGTGTGCATGCGCGGCAGTATGGAGAGAGCGGCGGACTCACTTGAAGTGCGACAGGTTCTCGTTGGTGACCTTGCCGTCGACTTGCTCGTACACGGCGTCGATCTCGTCCACAAGCTTGCGCATGACGGGCGGGTTCTGGCACAGAGCCAGCATCAAGAACGTGAGCGTGTGTGCCGTGGTTCTGCATGCCACAGAGCGTTGGAGTCAGCAACACTCGTCGTGCACACATCATCGCAGTGCCATCTGCTTACTCGTGGCCCGCCAAGAAGAACCCAAGGATCTCGCCAATGATCTCCTCCTCTGAGAGCACCTGAGCATCGCAGCCAAGTCAGCCGTCAGCCGTCGGTATCACCACATTCGTCCAGCCAGCCAACTACGCACAACACGAGCGCAACACAAGCACAACACAAGCACGTCCACTCACATCAGCCGAGCTCTTTGCCGTCGCATTGTTCTGCAGCAGGCGATCCAGCACATCCATCTCCCACTTGCTCTTGGTGATGTTGGCGCCGTTGTTGGACGACACGCGGCGCTCGTCCAGGATCTGCTTGACAAACGAGTATGTGCATTGGCGGACAGCCACCGGGCGGGGCGACTTGAGGCCGACACCGGACCAGTTCCATGCAAAGAGAGGCAGATTGGAGCGCTGGAGGGGACAGAAGAGTCAGATGCGTGTCGAGATGGAGAGTGGACGCTGATGGATGGTTGGCTGCAATGACAAGCACAAGACTCACAACACAGATGATGTTGAAAATGTCCTCGATCTTGGTGCGAGTCTGTCACAGATACGGTGACCAGTTGCAGTCGCGTCAGCATCGTGTCAACCACACAGAGCCAGTCGGGCATCGCGCATGGACGCACCTCGCTGCTCTGCTGAGAGTGGATGGTCTTGACCGACTCAAACTCGTGCGAGAACGCCACTTTGCCAATGACGTCCATGGTCAATGCCGTCATGTACTCGTACATGTTGATCACCGTGGCAGCCGGCTTGCCCGCCGCTGCTGCCTCGCCAATGCGACGGTTGAGATCGGCGGCGATGTCTGCAACGACCTCGGATGTGGCAATGGCCGCATGGCGCAGATGCGACGGGCCAAATGCAGGCTGCAGGAGCTTGCGATGCTTCTTCCACATGTTGCCAGACGGGATCGTGAACAGCGCATAGTCGGACAGACCCTTGCCGACGTTCTGGAAGAACGGGTTGCGGGAAAAGTCGACCGTGTTGTTCAAGATCTGCTTGGCAGCCTCGGCGTCCGAGACGATGACCATGTCGTGGAGGTGGGCTCCAGGCGAGATCAGCTTGCTGTTGCAGGGCAAGCGGGTCTGTGTGAGTCAAGTGTTGGCCAATGCGCACAGAGAGGCGAGGATGCCAGTCACACGAGGATGCAAAGCCGCACTGACAGGATGGGTGCTCTCATTTGGAAGATGGGGCCATAGCGATCCGTCAGCAGCTTAAAGTACACGTGCGTCTTGCCAGCAACGCCGTATCTGCAAGTCCCGTTCATGATCATTGAATGATCCGGTGTGTCCGTGCATGGCGATCAGAGCAAGGTGGTTAGTGCATGGTGGCTTGGCACACACCTCAAGAGAGAGAGGGCAGTGCATGGACAGCCTACTTGGACAGAAAGAAGAAGGCGCCAAAGAAAGGCCAGTTGTCCGGTCGCGGCACCTCCTTCTTGGCGGCGCCGTCTTTGGTCTTGGAAGCCTTGGCCAGACCAAGCAGCGACCACAGGCTCGTTCGGAGCGACAGCGACAGCAGGACAGAGACGAGGAGGAGAAGCAGCGGTCGCTTGCGAAGGCGTTGCACGACCGCGGTGTTGGCGATGCGGCTGAGCATGCTGAGCAGCGGGCCGCGCTGGACTGCTGCGATGGCGGTTGGAGGTGGCGAGAGAGTGCTCTGTGCGGCCATCTGCTGCTTGCTGTTGCTGTTGGTTGTGGTTGTTTTGGTGTGCGATGGATGGTCGGATGGAGGGAAAGACGGCTCTGGCTGCTGCGCTGTGCTGGATCGCAGCGTGTGGCCTCTCGCCGGATGCGGATCCACGCGCAGCACACGCAGCGCGGGGCGGCACAACAGTTTGCGATTCTGCGATGCTGTGATGCTGATGGCGGAATCACGCGTCGCCGGATGCGGCCAAACGACCGGACGGGCAGAAGGGCGGGCGGAGAAAGTCGTGTGACGCAGCGTGACGGCGGCTGCGCTCGCCCGCCCTCTTGGCTGCTGCCGTGCGGACTCCACTGCCTGCAAGACGGGCACGGCACACACACATGCCCGTCAGCGATCCCCGGCAGCGATCGCACGGCGGTGGCCAAAGGCAAGCAGACGTGGAAACAGGCGCTCTCGGAGATGAACCCCAAGGTCGCTGTGGTGGCCCTGCTGGCTCCCATCTTCTTCCTGTGAGACCTGCTGCGCATCATCGCACTCGTTCGCTCTTGGCGACGACGCCACAACAATACAGTTCATTCGGCATGCTCTGGTGCATGATGAGAGCAGCAGGCTCGAGAGTGCAGTCACTGGGGTGTCATGGCAATCGACTCGCTCTTCGACTCGCTCTGTCAAGCAGCAGCAGCAGCCTCTTGTTATTGGTTCAACGACGACCTTACCACTTTCCTCAGTGTCACAAACGATGGTGGTTGTGCGACGTATCGAGACTGCCGCCGGTCTGGCCGAAGCCCACCGGCTGCGCATCCAAGTGTTTGTGGACGAGCAGGTGCGTCCAGCCGACTCCTCTGCTCACACACACAAACATGCACACTTGTCTATGGGCACACCACCTATTCACTCTCATCACTGCTCAAAGAGGTTCGCCATGAGCGACGAGATTGATGCACTGGATGCCATATCCACTCACTGGCTGCTGCTGCCAGACACGGCTGCAACGACGCCCGAGTCCGACCTGTCGACGCTCGCTCTCGGCAACATCCGGCTCGTGCCTGCGACCCTCCCGGGCACAGCCAGCCCCGTTGTCGACGCTTCGTCAACGACCGCCACGCTCGGCCGACTCTGTTTAACGCCAGCCGCCCGCGGCCACGGATACGCCAAGCTGCTCATCCAGGCGTTGCACGACGAAGCGCGCAGCAGGGGCCTAAAGTCCCTTACGCTGTTTGCGCAGACAGACAAAGTGGGGCTGTACCGTCGGTTTGGGTACGTTGACGATGCGCCAGCACCCGTCATGTACGACGGTGCGCCGCACATGATCATGCGTCTTACGTTCTGATCTACACCACAATAAGAAAACTGGTTCAAAGCATTTAGAGGAAGAGCGAGTGGGGAGAGGGAGAGAGAGTAGAGAGAGGGGAGAGAGTGGGAGAGAGGAGAGATCTACTTGGAGTAGTCGTAGAAGCCAGCGCCAGACTTGCGGCCAAACTTCTTGCCTTCGACGAGCGAGGAGATGGACTCTGTCGGGGCAACGAGCTTGTCGCCCTTGAGACCGACTCCGCTCTGGTGCCAGCCCTCCGAGATGAACTTGATGGTGTCGAGACCGACGTACTGTCAATATAGCAATGCATCAGTCAGTTTATGCCAGACGCGAGAGAAGGACGCGAAGCGTGTCAAGTGCAGTACTTACGTCCATGAGCTCAAACGGACCCATGGCTGTCAGGGCAATGAAGAAAGGGAATGTGTGAACACGATGTTGCTGCACCATGCACAGCAAGCTGACGGGACGGCAAGCACGTACGGTATCCAGCACCGAGCTTCATGGCAATGTCGACGTCCTCCTTGGTAGCCTCGCCGCGCTCGACCAGACGAGCCGCCTCGAGCAGGTAGGGCACGAGCAGACGGTTGACGATGAAACTGGAGGGATCGTAGAGAGATGGGTTAGCCACGGGGCTTGTGGGTCGGCAGATCAGGCATGCAGCATTGACCACGGCGGCAGCCTACCCGGGAGTGTCCTTGCAGGCCACGGGCACCTTGCCGAGGGACTTTGAGAAGCCGTCGAGGGCGGCAAAGGTCGAGTCCGAGGTCTGGGCGGTGCGGATGATCTCGACGAGCTTCATCTGGGGCACGGGGTTGAAGAAGTGGAGGCCGCCGAAGCGGTCGGGGCGGGCGGTGGCCTTTGCAATGTCGGAAATGGGCAGCGACGAGGTGTTTGAGGCGAAGATGGTGTGGGCCGGGGCGGCGGCATCGAGGGCGGCAAAGAGCTTCTGCTTGACGGCCAGGTTCTCGACAATGGCCTCGATGACGAGGTCGGCGGAGGCAGCAGAGGCGGCAGCGTCGGCCGAGGTGGAGATGCGGGAGAAGACGTCGTCGACAAAGGCCTTTGAGGCGGCGGGGTTGTCGGCGTGCTTCTTCTTGGCGACCCGGGCGAGCGACGACGAGATGATCTTGGAGCCCTTTGCCAGAGTGTCGGGCGAGAGGTCGACCATGGTGACGGAGAAGCCGGCCTGGGCGGCGACCTGCACGATGCCGGCGCCCATGAGGCCGGCGCCGACGACGGTGACGTTCTTGAGGGCGAGGCTGGCGGACGACGTCGAGAAGGCGGCGGCACCGGCGGCTCTGGCGACGGGCGAGCGGCGGGCGTGGGCGGCGAGCTGGCTGCAGATCATGTTTGCGTGTTGCACGTGAAGGCCGGCGACGTGCGGCAGGTCATGGGATGCCGTCTGGCTGCGTGCGTGTGCGTGCCTGGCTGGCTGGCTGCGTGTGCGTGTGCACATGCGTGTCTGGCTGTCTGTCCGCAGCAACCAATGGTCCAGCCAGCCAGTAATGCTCCAGCCAGCCAATAATGCTCCAACGGCACTGGCAGGCCGGCAGGCTCGCAGGCAGGCAGCGCTTGGATCGTGCTCTGGCAGAGCGAGCGAGCGAGCGAGGGAACAGAGCCAGCCAGACCACCAGCCAGAGTGGCGACCAGAGTCACAGCCAGCCAGACACAGCCAGTCAGACACAGCCAACCAGACAGAGCGTGCCAACAACCAGATTCGCATGGACAGACCCCAAGACACTGCGATCGCCTGCAAATCATGCGAACCGGCCGGAATGGCCCGTGACTCACTCTCCCGGGGAACGCTCGCTCTCGCCCTCTTGCTCTTGGTCCCACTGAACCAACACACACACACCCACTGCACCAACACACACACTGCCACATGGCCCACCAGCAGGCCCTCTCTGCCGCCCTGTCGCTCCTGACCTCCAGGTAGGGCTCGCTGCCACCGGCCCATCCCGCTGGCTCCCTCTGGCTCGCTCCCTCTGGCTTCCCTCTGGCTTCCCGCTGTTCTGGTCCCGCGCCTTCCGTCGCCCGCACTCACGGCCGTTCTCGTCCCCAACAAACCGCTGCATTCTGCTGGCTCCCTCGCTGGCTGTCCAGCACCCACAACACTTTGCCCGAAGCCGGCTCCAGCCAAAGGGATGCCGTGCTGCTGCTTGCCGCCGCCGTTGCAAACAGCACTTACAGCACTTACAGCTCTTATACCACCTTTACCTCGTCTGGCACGAACGGCTGGACCACCGACGCCATCCTCGCGTGGCTCGCTTCCACGGGCTTCTTGGCCATCAATCCATCGCACCTGCAGGCCGCCGTGCTGGCCGACTGCGACGTCGTGGCTGCCCTGTGCAGCATCCTCGATGCCATGCTCGCCTGCTCGGCCTCGGCCCACACCCACGCCGTGCACACACACCGCACACACCACGCCCACCACGCCGGCAGCCGCAACTCGTCGACGTCTGATCAGCCCGTCTATCTGCTGGCCCTCTCCTCGCCGCTCCTGCGCAGAATCGTGCGGCTGACCGCAAGCCCATCGCTGCCCATCGCAACCGTCGTCTTCCGCACCGTCGTCGCCCGCGCGCTGATCTTGGCCGCCAACGCGTCGTCCTCGGCCGAAACGGCTGCATCCGCCTCGGCGTCCAAGGCCATCGTCAAGGCCGTCAAGGCCGGCGTTGCCGAGCCGCTCTACCGCATGATTCGGCAGCGCACCTTTGCCGACGCATCCGTCTGGTTCAGAGCCTTGCACCACCTGCTCGACGCTTTCCACGACGACCCAAACGTCCTGTTCCGCAGCCCCCACACAAGCACCATCTCCAACGTCATCGCCTCGCAGCTCGCCAGTCTCGGCGTCATGGACGCTCTCGAGTACCTGTCCACCAGCCGTCGCGCTGGCCGCAGAGTGCGCGCCATGGCCCGATCCACTCTTGCAGCCTTTTTCATTGAAGAAGGCCCTCATGCCCAGGCAGCTCCTGCCCGCACGCAGCCGTCTGCAGGCAGCGCCAGCCAGCTGGCCGACATGCACGTGGACAGCACCGGCGGCGTCGAGAGACGATACGCCGACACATCCTACATCAACTACGCCCCCAACAAGGATCTCAGCCCGCGCTTCAGCTTCCAGACGTACGCTGACATGCTGCCACGCCCATACACGGCCGACGAGCGCGCTTACATGAGCCTCATCAGTGACTTTCTCAACCAGCCGCAGTGGTGGACGCTTCTTGGCGACGACAATGTCATGGAAAGGTGGCGTGCACGCATCATGTCCAGGACGCCACAGTCGTCTCTGCCCAACGACGCCGTGCCGCTCATGGACGTGTCCGAGATGCTGGACAAAGCGCTGGCCCACCTGCGACGCATCGTTGACGCCAAGCTGCACCGCATCTCGGTCGTGCCGGGAGAGATCATGACCGTGTCGCCCGGTGCTGCCGAGGGAACCTTTGTGTCGCACGATGCCGTGCCCGAGAACATGCGGCTGCAGCTTAATTCCTTTGCGGTGCGGCTCGAGAACGTGCCACCAGACCGCAAAGAGTGGGACATTGAGCCCGTGGTGCTCAACCTGGTTGATCCGTCCTTTTACTACCTGCGGTTCGGCCACACAGCCTGCGCCACGCGCGCCACCCGTCTTGCCGAGTGCGCGGCGTCCATCCACCACGACGGCACAACCCGGCCAATCTCCATGATGAGCTGGGATCACTTGCAACGCGACCAGCAGATCGCCGGTAGAGCCAAGCGCGACGAGCTGCTGCTGCCCTGCCGTGTGCGTGTCGGCCAGTGGATCCCCGCCGAGTTCCGCGTCAATGGCGACGGATCAGTGGGCATCCACTCGTACATCAACAACCTGCACCCGGTCTGGCACGCAGACGCTTATGCAATCATCGCCGGCATCTTCCAGCGGCTGGTGCCTCTCTACGAGCTCGTGCTTGGGTTCACGGCCACGGATCCGCCCGAGTTTCGGCTGGACCGATCGCCGTCGCAGGCACCGTCTGACTCTGTGGCGTCCATGGCTGGGCCAGCTGAGCCAGACTCCAAGCCAACCGCCGGCCTGCCGTTTCTGCATGACATTGTGCCCGCGTCCCTGCGCAACCGCAACCTGCAAGTCATTGTGCGCATGTACAACTACTACCTCGGTCCAGAGACGCCATCGTACGACCCCAACCTGTGGGAGATGGAAGGCACGGCAACCGAGCTCATTGTCGCGTCCGGCGTCTTCTTTTACTCGATGCAGAACCTGGCACCTGTGTACATGATGTTTGAAAAGGCCGTCGCCAAGACGGCCGGCGGTGTGGGCGGAGACTCGGCGCAGGCGTCCATGTCTGCGTCGTCGTACCTGTCGTCGTCGTCGTCTGTAGCGGGTAGCGACAAACCAGACTTGGTGCAGCAGCGGAACCCGGACTCGACCCAGCCCGTGCAGGGAGCATCGCGGCCGCAGGATGCCGGCAGGATCGAAATCCGCGAGGGTCTGTGCATCGTGCATCCCAACGTGTCGCACCAGCACGCGCTCAGCACACTGCGTCTTGCATCATCTCCACAGCCGGACACCTACACAAGCCCGGATGGTGCGCCAAGCGCCGCCGCATCAACCGGCCACCTCAAGATGCTGGTGTTCCAGCTGGTTGACCCCTCGCGCCGCATCGTCTCGACGGCACACGTGGCGCCGCAGCAGCCGGACTGGACCATCTCTGGGTTCCACGCGATCCCAGACCTGCCGCTCGAGCTGTGGTCGCTGATCAGGCCGTACGTGGTCGGGCCGGGCACGGGCTTCATTGACTTTGCACGCGCACAGTACGAGCGGTACGATTATGTCGAGTACCGCACACGCGTCGAGGAGGCGTTTGACGCGGCCATGTTTGGCGGCGTTGAGCGCGGGCGTGTTGTGTATGACGAGCACGCGCTGTTTGATGTCGAGGGCGAGGGCGTTGGCGGCGATGATGATGGCGAGAGTGGCAGTGACGAGGATATGGAGTCTGATGAGGAGGACGAGGATATGGACGAAGCCGACCAGCACGTCCGTGATGCTGTCAACGGCAACGCGAGTGGACCGCAATGGGTGCACGAGCAGCTGTGAGAGTGACTAGGTCATGTTGGAATGAAGAACGCTTGGTGTGTGAAAATGCCGCTGTCAGTCGGTGGCTCAACCGCTCAATCACATGCAAGTGGATGGCAGATGGTGGCATCGCTCACACACACTCGCAGGCATTCCCACGCTCGCTCGCACGCATGCAGCAGACAAGCGTCCACTCAGACAGCCGCGTGTGAAGCACATCTGAGGCTTTCTGGCTGTCTGCCGCGTACAAAAGGAGGCTGCATGTCCGCCTTGCTCTCTCTCACAGCAGACACACTCATACACACTCGACAAGGCACGGCATGGCACGGCATGGCATGGCACGGCGGACGCAGAGCCCACACAGATCGCAGAGAGAGAGGCGGTCACCCCGGCCGTAGCTCAATCGGCAGAGCAGGGTCCTTAAACTTCCCTGGTTCCTGGTTCGAATCCGGGCGGCCGGACACACGCCTCTCTCGCGTGCATGCTTCTGTGTCTCTCTGCGGCTGTCCATCGCCTCGCCTGGCCTCGCCTCGCGTCTATCCGTTGCCCTTCCTTCCATCCATCTACCCATCCATCCATCCACATCCGGCTGTAGCTCAGTGGCAGAGCGAGCGTTACTTTTCATTTCGCACGTCCCTGGTTCGACTCCGGGCGGCTGGACACTCCCCCACACTCCCCACTCCCACACTCCACACTCCTGGCTGTAGCTCAATGGCAGAGCAAGTGGATTCCTACCCCATGGATCCTGGTTCGATTCCAGGCAGCCAGACACAGACTGACCATGCCTGCATCTGTTCTATTCCACTGCCTGTGCTTGTCTCGCATCGAATGAACACTGTTGCGATGTACACATCCCATCCATCCAGGCGTCCGTTCAGGCATCCAAGCGTCCATTCAGCCAATCGTGCAGCCACCGATCGCTGACAGTCACACGACACAAGGTTCGTATTGTTCCTGGGGTCGAAATTGACACGGATGGCAAGCACTGTGGAACAGCGGAAGTTCGCTGGGCTCATAACCCAGAAGCCGTAGGATCGAAACCTACCAGTGCTACATCTTTTGCCCTCATTTTGCACATTCCACCGCACAGGCGTTCCACACTTTTGGATCGGTGGATCGTGTGTGGCAGTGCACTTTTGGAGCTGCAAAAAGAGCGCATGCTGATGGCTGCGTTGTTGGGCAAAAAGGAGACTCGCGGAATTGAACCACGGACCTATCGATCTGCAGTCGATTGCTCTACCGCTGAGCTAAGCCTCCCTTCTTGGTTTGTCGAGAAACATTAGCTCCAAGTACGCGACCTGCTGCTCACACTCGTGCCCTCTCTTCTCTCTCTTCTCTCTCCTCTGTCCTGATTGCTCGCCGACTGGCCGTCATACACACGAGACATTCTTCATTCAGCCTCGTTTGCAATGGCCATGTTGCTCAAGGATCTCCAGTGCGTGTGCTGCATCATCTGCAAGACTATCATCCTGCTGTGCCTCGCGACTGATGCCACACCATCGGTCCACCACGGCCGCCTCCACTCCACCCACGATGCTCTTGCCGTCCGTGCCACCACCACCACCACCACCATCGCCGTCATCGCCACTGGCCGTCATGCTTGGATCAAGGAGATCGCCAAACAGCGCCAGAAGCCGCCGTCTGACCCGGCTGTCCAACTCGAGCGTGTAGAGCGATGCCATGCGGTCCAGCCCGTCGGCCGCCAACACAAACTCGCGAATCGCTGTCGGGTTGGACCGCACGAGCGCGCCAAACGTGAACAGGTAGCGGTGTCTGTGGTGTGCCTGCTGTTCGACCAGCCGCCACAGCTTGGCCACCAGTCCGTACTGCGCTGCCCGCTCCTGCGCCACGCGGTTGTTCTGTGTTCGTGCATGTCCACGTTCATGTCCACGTCCATTTCCATCCGCAGTGTCAGTCTGTCGCACACAAAGTGACGGCCACATGTGCATGGCAGCACTCACCGATAACGCGGTGCCGAGAACATGCGCTGCTTGGAGCGACAGGCTGTTGCTGCCCGTGTCGCTGGGATCGCTCATCAGCCGCACCATCACCGTCACGGCTGCCTCGCTTTTGAGCAGATCCGCGCCATAGTCCACATGGTCGACCACGTCCTGCAGAAAGGCCAGCGTGCTTGCCAGCGACGTTGTGTTGGCGTGCGCCATGCCGTCGAGGATCTGTGCGAGCGAGGCGGCTTGCTGGTGCGGGAGACCCGCCGACTCCTGGGCGATCGACGTGAGTTGCGCTGTCGGCTGTCGTCTGCTGCGTGTCTGCCGGGCTGCTGTGGCTCGTCTGCCTGTGGCTCGTCTGCCTGTGGCTCGTCCTGTGGCTCGTCTGTCTGCGGATCGCTCGTATCGGGCAGCCGCACCACGACAGCGTCGCTGGATGTGGCCGGCTTGTCGCCGTCGCCGTCTGCATCGACCAGCTTGGCCTCGCGCTGGCCCGTCTGCCAGTCGAGCCGGATGTGCAGCCCCTTGGGCACAACCTGCCCCTTGCGCACCCGCTGGAACTCTGCTCGCCTGCGGTCAGTCTCTCTTGCCACACACACACACACAGGCACACAGGCACACACCGTTGGTCGGCACAAACACTCGCGGGAAGCAGTCGCTCGCTCCCGTCTCGAGCACCTCGCACACCACGTCCTGCTCGTCTGCCTGCTCGCCGGCAGAACCAGCCACGGCCACAACAGCGCACACAAGCGCAAGCTGCAGCATCTGCAGCAGCTTGCACAGCGGTGTCCGCATCGCTTGCTGTTGCTGTTGCTGTTGCCGTTCAGGTCAAAGTGTTGACTGAGTCGGCCGCCGTTCAAGAACGCGATCGAAGGTGGCGTGGCGTGGCGTGACGATGCGTGGCGTGGCAGCGTCCCACTGGTCGCTCGCTCGTCCGAGCACTCGCTGCATCGTCAGCCCACAACCGTCCTTCATTCAGCCCAAGTGCCAAACAACAGCAAGCACACACAGCGCACGCTCACAGCTGTGCAATCGCATCCATCTCGGCTTTGAAGATCGCCTTGTCCAGCACGCCAACATACGCCGTCACCTTGAGATCCACAAACATCGCCCGTCGTGCATCCACGCCATGTCCACGTCCACTCCCATGTCCACGACCGGCCACCACATGAAGCGCTCGCTCCATCAGCCGCTGTGCCTCCCCCACAAACACCACATTGGCACGCCGCACGCCGCCATGCAGGTATCCGAGTGCGTGTATCTTGGCCAGTGCCGCGCGTGCAAGCCGCCGCTCCTCGTCGCCCCACACGCCGACACGCTGGCCGCCAAGCTGCATCACCAGACACACCATGTCGCTCGTCTTGACAACGTCGTACAGCATCGGCACAGCATCGCCCTGGATCGCCTGCAGCGCCTTGTACATGCCCAGCTCGTTGCGCAACGCCGTGTGCACATCAAACGCCGCATGCGGGTCCTGCAGCCACACCATCTTGACCGCGACCTGGTGTCCGTGGTAGCATCCGCGTCGCACCGTCGCAAGCTGGCCCTTGCCAAGCTCCTCGTGCAGCCGGACAGTCAGATGGCGGCGCTCGTGTCCATGCTCGTCTTGGGCAGGCACGGCTCCTTGGTGACTGCGTCTGTGGGCATCAACGGCATCCTGCACATGGGCTGTCGCAAGCTGCCGTCCGCGGTTGCACATGCACGTGGCGGGGTTGGAGTCGACCAGGTGGATGCGGCTGTTGTCCTGCATCAGCGCGCAGCCGTCTGTGACTGGCGGGATGTGCCGCCATCCCATGTCCGTCCGCCACTCGCGTTCCAGATCGGCATCGTCGGTGAGTGCCTTGCAGACGAAGAACACGAGGGCGATCGCAAGTGCCGTGTCGCCATGCTCCGCATCCACTCGAGCTGCCTCTGAGTCTGCCTCTGTGTCTGCCTCCGCCTCTGTGCTTGCACCCCATCGACCGTGTTCATGGACGGCACCAGAGATCTCGACAGCCCACACTCGGCGGTTGGCTGCACGCCTATGCACCAGCCATGTCTGGATCCCCGTCGTGATGATGCCATACAACACGCCAGCATCCGCCATCCATGCCACCACGCCGTCCACCACCTTCTTGACCCGCGATCCGCTCTTGCTCTCATCATGGTACATCCGCACAAGCTCCTGCGCATCGCCAATGCCGCTCTCCACACCGTCGCTGTCCGCCATCAGCCGCGTGCTCGCCACCTTGCCCACAGCACGCACATCGCCGCCTTGCTTGCGGATGACAAAGTCTGCCTTGCGTCCCGACCGACCAATGCTGGCATTCTGCTCAACGCTGAACGCGACAGGCACAGCATCCTGCAGAGTGCGGATCAGGCTTACGATGGTGGCACCAGCATCCTGCGCATCCACGGCACTCGTGTCGCTGGCATCGCTTGCCCATTTCCTGTTGGCACGTCAGTCAGCCGTTCAGCACACCACACACACACATTACACGCTCCGCTCACACTGGAGTCGCGCCACGACAGTCAGCCGAGTCGATCTGGAAGTACATGTCAATGTACGGCTTGATGTCCCATGCCGTCACCGCACGAGTGGCCACTCCACCACGGCTTGTGTTGCTGCCGCCAAGATCGTTCGTGTCACACGCCAGTGCATGATACGTTGCTCCTGGAAACGCGTCGTCGTCGTCTGGGCAACCGCCGCAAGACAGCGAGGGAGAGCGAGAGACGAGAGAGCGGGACGAGCGCAGTGTCAGGGCCGATGCGGTGGTTGGCAGGCAAGACACCAAGGCACGACAAGACACGCCAAGCACACATTGCTCGCTCACCGCCTGGGAGTGGACTGTTGGGATTGGCAATCTGCTGCCGTCTCGTCTTGGCTTGTCCCTTCCTGTCGGCTGGCCACCTGCCGTTCATCTCGTGTTCTGTCTGCTGTCTGCTGTGTGTGTGTGCCGTTGCGATGGAAAGCCAAGCCAAAACACAACATATCTGGACGCAGAGTGCCCGACTTTCAAGGCTCGCTGTGTGTGTACTGCGCATGCGCACAACGGGCACATCAGGCGTGGTTGTTGTTCATGGCTGGCGAGAGCAGTCGAGACGTCACGGCAGATCCACAGCAGTGGATGCAGCGTCATGCAGCCATCGGCCAGTCATTCTTGCTCATCCCGCCGTCATCTGCTGGTCAGCCGATCCCGTGCTTTCGCTGCCTGGCCAGTCCTTGCCGAGATTCAAAAGCCGGCCTCTCGCCACGCTGTCAGCGTCCCATCACAGACCCATCACACACACATGAGTGCACCAGCAGACTGTGCGGTGCTGTCGCAGGCGTTCCCGTCGGTCTTTGCCAACACCACCAACTGCTGCTCGTTCACGATGCCGCCGTCGGGCGTCGTGTGCTCGGCCGGCCGAGTCAGCAGCATGTGAGTGGGCTTGCTGCTGCTGTGCACCGTGTTTGCCATGTCGCTCACCTCGCTGTGCCTCGCTGTGCCACACTCGTTCTGGCCGATCCTGCCACGACACAGCTCGCTCATCAACCTGGATCTTGACGGTCCTATCCCGCCGTTGCTTGGATCGCTGTCTGGGCTTGTCTCGCTGTATGGTGACGCTGGCTCTGTGTGTAGTGGCTGTCCATGCAGGCTGCTAACACTGCTGTGCACAAGCCATCTGGGACTCAACAGGTTCAACGGATCGGTCCCTGACACCTTTGGCTCGTTGGATGGGTTGACATCACTGTGAGCATGCTCACGGCCATGCATCGAAGGTGTCGCCACGGCTGACACGGAGCCATGCATGTGCAGGAGGCTGAACAACAACAAACTCAGCGGTCCTGTCACGGCGGCCGTCAGCCGTCTGACGTCTCTGCGCAGACTGCAAGTCACTGTCGCTGTGTGTGCTGTGTGGTGTGTGTGCATCTGGCCAGCTCACCACGATCGCCATCCATGGACAGGGATCTGTCGTTCAACCAGCTGAGCGGGTCGGCCGAGTTTGTCAAGCCGCTCACCAACCTTGAGGATCTGTATGTGCTGCACTGTGCCTGGATCGCCCTGTGCAAGTGCCGACTCGTGCTAACATGGCCACTGGCACAGCGACCTCAGCGCGAACCTACTGTCTGCGGATCTGTCCGTGTTTGCGAGCCTCACCAAGCTGTCACGATTGTAGGTGGTTGCATGCATCAGCCGGAGATGTGGTGCGATGGGGATGTGGATGCTGACCACAACCAACCAGCGCCATCGCCCGCAACAAAGGGTTCACAGGCACGATCGCAGACGGGTTCAGCCGCGTCGAGAACATGACCCTCTTGTATGTCCACACGGCCGCCATGCCCATGGACTGTGTGCTGACAGTGGCTGGCACGCAGCAACGTAGCAAGCAACCGTATCCAGAGTCCCTTCTCTGGCATCATCACCAAGTGGACCAGTCTGGCCGAGCTGTATGTCTGATTGCATGCGTTGCAGGCGGCCGATGCACCAGACTGACATTGTGGTGCAGCCGGCTTCATGACAACAGCATCTATGGACCGATACCGGCCGATATCGGCAACCTGGTCCAGCTGAAGACGCTGTGAGTCTGTCACGACGTGTGTCGCCACGGTCTGTGCTGACACGGTCTGTGCTGACACGGTTGGTGCTGACACGGCCTGTGCCACCAGAGTGATCAGCGACAACAGGATCAACGGCACCATTCCAGCCTCGTTTGCCAACCTCAAGAACCTGACCCTTCTGTGCGTGTGCCGAGCATCACGAGATGATCGAGAGTCTGCTGTCTGTGAGCGACTGACACGCACTCGCTGTGTCCATGCGGTGGTGTGAGCAGGATCATCCAAAACAACCCCGAGCTGGGCGGCGTGATGCCCACACTCGACCAGTCCATCAGCTGCGTCGTGTCTGGCACGTCCATCTCATTTGCCGACTCTCTGACCGAGCGCAAGTGTGTCGGCGTTCAACCACCACGTACGTCGCTGCTTTGAGTCGTTTGCATGACTCCTGGGCTGACATGCGTGCGACAGCATGGAGTCTCGCCACCGAGTACGTCATCACGATCGTGGTTGTGAGTGTGTTTGTGCTGCTTGTTGCTGTCGCGCTGTTCGTGGACAGACGTCGCAAGGCACGCAAGGCACGCAAGACTGGCTGCTTCTGTTGCTGCTGCTTGACAGAGCTAGTCGAAGAGCGAGTCGATTGCCATGCCACCCCAGTGACTGCACTCTCGAGCCTGCTGCTCTCATCGTGTACCGGAGCATGCCGAATGAACTGTATTGTTGTGGCGTCGTCACCAAGAGCAAACGCGATGATGCGCAGCAGGTCTCACAGGAAGAAGATGGGAGCCAGCAGGGCCACCGCAGCGACCTTGGGGTTCATCTCCGAGAGCGCCTGTTTCCACGTCTGCTTGCCTTCGATCATGGCCTGACCGGGCAGCAGCGACGTCTGCTCAAAGTACTTGGCCGGGAACGTGGCCTTGAGACGCTCGTCCTGGTGGATGCTGCCCACGACCCAGAAGGCCGGGAACGTGCCCCAGAAGATGATGTCTACAACAGCATGCGTGCGGCTGTGTCAGTCTGTGGCGGCTTTATAGCTTGGTGGAGGAGCCGGGCTTACCAGACAGGAAGCCACGCGTCAGGAGGTTGCCGAGACCTGTTGGAAGGAGAGTCGGTGATCGACTGTCAGTGCGGTGTATGGGTTGGAAGAGCCAGCGGCAGGCAGTGTGATGGCAGACTTGCCCAGGAAGGCAAAGGCCATGAACGTCGAGTGGCGGCTGACGCGGTAGATGCCCTGCGGGTTGATCTCGTCCTCGGTCGGGGTCGATCCAGGGCCACGCATTGCGGTGTCGCGGATGGCGCTCGGCTGGATCAGCGCCTGCACGCCGCGGCCAACAATGAAAGGCCAGAGAGGATCGATCAGTGGCAGAGCAGCGAGAGACGAGAGCAAGCCCCCAAAGGATCTGGATGGCGAGGCGAGGCGATACGCACTTGCGAAAAGGTCACGGCGCCGAGGGCCTTGAAGCCCAGACCGCCAGCGCGCTGCCACAGCGAGTTGGCCTTGTACAGCTGCGGGCCCGACGACTTGCCGTAGCGAGCGTAGAACCTGGACAGCAGACAGGGCAGCCGACAGGGCAGCCGATGGTCAGAATGGCGGCTGTGGGTGAACACGCAGCAGGCGAGCGGCAGCACAGGACAGGACGCACAGGGCGGTGGAGCCGAGCGTGACGACCGAGACGAGCGAGTAGAGGCCCTTGAAGCGGTCGGCGCCGAGCTTCTCGACGAGGTCCTTGCGCACGGGCGGGTGCGACATGACCAGGTGCGTGCCCACAAACGAGGACATGCCCAGCGCAACGGCGGCAACCTTGAGCGACATGTGGGGTTCTGGTGCGGGGTTCGAGCAGGTTGACTGACGCGATTCCAACTGCTGCAAATGGCGACGTCGCCGGTGGCCAACGTCGACTACCTGGCGCACGTGGACATTCCCGCCAAGCGGCCCGAGGACATCAAGTGCGACAGCAAGACGTACCGAGGTGCGCGTGGTTGTGGTTGTGTGCTCGTGGTTGTGCTCGTGGTTGTGCCCGTGTTGACGGCAGCCTGACCAACGCCGACCAACGCTGCCCTGCAGACCTGGTCATGTTCGAGGAGCGGCTGCGACAGAACATGAAGCGCATCAAGGCGACGACGTTCCGCTGGAAAGGTGTGTCGGATGCCCCGCCAGAGCGGCACATATACAGACAGAGGTCCAGACACAGACAGACGCACAGGCACTGACCCGCTACGCCGTGGCCATCTGCAGCCTTCTTGGTGTTGCTGCTGGCCGTGCTGGTCGTGTCTGGCTACTGGACGCTGCAGACGCCGTCGTCTGCGCCACCGCTGCGATCGCCGCCTTTGAATCCCCTCCCACAGTCGCAGCCAGAGCACCAACAACACCAGCAGCCAGAACACCAACAGCACCAGCAACAGCCATACCAGCCGCAGGAGCAGGGCCAAGAGCAGGACGCGGTTCATCACTTGGATCCACACGCGCCGCGCCAGACTCCTTGGAGCGCCATCGTCTTTATCTGCACCAGCTCGTTCACCGTCTTTTCTTTGCAAGCGGCATGTTCCGCCAGAAGCTGTTGAATCCAGCAAAGTAAGCATTGCGCGAGGCAGCTTGACGGAAGCTGCAAGAGGTGTCCGTGTGTGTGTTGAGATAGAGAGAATAAGTGAATGAGGGCATCGGCTGACTATGATGAACACTACCGGACGCGGTCTGGGAGGGCAGGTTTGCGGCACAGTGTAATCGGTCGCTCAAGCCATACAATATGGTGTTCCACGAGACGACGGGGCAGATTGGGTTTGCGCGCAGAGTGCCCAAGGTGTTCCAGGACGGCATGGCCGAGTACCGCGACTCGTTCATGCGGCGGCGGGTGCAGTCTGCGGCCAGACGGCGCGCAGCAGGCAAGCCGGCACCGGCAGCGTCCAGTTGATGCCCAGGCACGCATGCCCTGGCAGGGGGTTGCTGTGGTGTGGCCTTTTTGCGGCGTGTAGCAATGAAGATACACTCAGACATGGGGGACTGCAGCACACACGACAGAACACGCCCGTGTATAGTTGTAGCCTTGGTATTCAAAGAATCAAATCATCGTGTCAATGTCGCCACCACCGTCCCTGGCATCCGCATCCGCACACGCACCCGCACCCGCCTGCACACATCGACCTGGTTGTGCCGCGTCTGGATGCCCCGTGCCAAACGCAGCCTGCGCAGGCACCAACCATCGACGGGCCAACCATCCCACCAACAAGCCCATTGATCGATCGATCGATCGGTCAACGTGCAGACTCGTGGACCAGGAGTATCCGGGCATCCGCGCCACCCATTCCGTCCGATCCCACGTCATCCACTCCCATACAATCCCATACAATCCCATACTATCCGGTACTATCCCATCCTGTCCCATCCTATCCCATGCCAACCCTCCCATTGGCCACCCTTGCATCGCCCATCTTGGCACCCTCTGGCCAGCCCATCCCTTGCTTTCCCTGGCAGACCGCCAGACAGCAAGACCGCTAGACTGCCGCGCTCATTGGATGACGCAGGACTTGTCCTTGCTCTTGCGCTTGTACGCCTCGAGGTACTTGAGCTGCCGCGCGTTGATGGCGCCTCGCCGCCGCTCGCGGATGAAGATGACCGAGTCGAGGGGCGCCATGCCGGCCTCGATCAGCGCCATCGCTACCAGCACGGGCGCTCTGGTCACGCCAGCAGAGGAGATGAAGGTTTGGAAGGGAGGTGAGCATCACGCGAGTCAGCCGTCTCATCTCCGCCGCGTCTCGTGCATTGGGACGAGCCAGTCGGCGGCGCAGTACCTGCCAAGGCCAGCGACGCAATGCACGCCAATGCACGGCGGGAACGCGGGCGATTGCTGTTGCTGTTGCTGCTGTGCTTGTAGCAGCTGTGCTTGCTTGTCCTTGTCCTTTTCCTTGTCCTTTGTGGTCACGAAGCGCTGCGACACGAGGCCGAGCCAGTCCTGCACGACGCTGTCTGGCGGCGCTTCTCCGTCCGGAAACGGCCAGTCCTGCAGACAGCGCAGTCAGTGACTGCCCGACCGACAGATGCCGACAGATGCCAACAGATGCCAACAGATGCCAACAGATGCCGACACAGACAGATGCAGACGCACATGAACCCGGATGCCCATGTCTTCGAATGTCGCCTTGTTGTACGTGGGATCGCACACACGCACCACGTCCGTGGCGTGCTGGGCCAGCAGCTCGCGGGCGTACAGATCAATGTTGCGGTCCGAGGGGGCATCGAAGATGAGGAAGCGCAGGTGTTTGTGCTCGATGAGCGTGGGCGGGTTGGCGAGCTTGGTGCTGACGGTGGCTGCACCGGACGGCGAGTGCGTGCGTGCGGCCTTGACGGAGGCGCTCATGGATGCGCTCATGGCGGTGCTGGTAGTGGTAGTGGTGCTACTGCCCTGCTACTGCTCTGCTGCTCTGTTTGTGTGCTTGGCGAGGGGAAGGCAGGGTGGCGGTGGATCCAGAGGCGGAAGACGACGAAAGGAGCGAGAGAGAGGCGGAAGGAGAGTGTGTGTGAGGCGAGGCGAGGGGAGATAGGCAGAAGAGAGCAGTGGCCGCCACGCTCGAGATGGGGGAGCAGCCGCGAGAGGGACCGAGTGGGCACGGAGGGTCGCGTCCGGGTGCGCTGGTTGCGGTCGAGGCGCTGGTTGCGGCAGGTCGGCGTGATGCGGTCGGCGTGTTGCGGTTGGTTGCGGTTGGTTGCGGTTGGTTGTGGAAAAGGGCGGCTATAAGTGGCTCGGTGGGTGTAGCCCGTTGTTGCCAGTGAGCAGCAGCTGCGATCCCAGGGCCTGCCACGGGCTGCACAGGCAAGACACAAGCAAGACATACAGGCAAGGCATACAGGCAAGACATACACGCGAGCCACAGACACACGCAGGCCAGAACATTGTGCGATCCAGCGCACACGCTCGAGCCAGCGTGGCGTGCGGTGCAGCAGCACCCGGCCCAATTCAATCGCCGTTCCAATGCACCAGCCTTGTCGGTCATCTGCCCAACACACACAGACCAACACACACGCACTCGCAAGCACTCGTTACCTCTCTCTCGCACAAGCATTCCCTACCTACCTACCTACCTCTCTCTCTCTCTCTCGCCCATGTCCGTCACCACATTCAACGCCGAGCGCCTCAACGCCCTGCTCGAGAACGACAACCGCGACAAGCGTGCCCGCTTCAAGGAGTTCCTCAAGGACCCGCTGTTCGTGCCCCGCTTCAACGTGCCGCTGGCTGCCGAGCGTGACATTGCCCTCGAGCGTCTCAAGCGCATTGCCGACGCCGGCTTCATCTCCGTCTTTGACTTTGAGACCAACCCGCTCAACATCTTTGCCGGTGCGTGTGGTGGCGTGGGCTGTGCTGTGCTCTGCCACGCTGTCCTGCTCTGTCCTGTCCTGCCGTGTGCTCTGCTCTGCCGTGTGCAGCAGACTGACCCACCGACCGACCCACCGACGCCAACCACCACCAGCCCACGAGATCAGTGGAATGGTCGATGGCTCGTTCACGACCAAGATGACCGTGCAGTGGAACCTGTTTGGCGGTGAGTCTGTCCGTGTCTGGCCGTGCTTGCTGAGCCTCTGACTGCCGTGTCTGCCTGCCTGCCTGCTTGTGCCGTGTTCCCATCCTCCTTCCTCTGCCCTCCACCGTCGGCCTCTCTTGGCCGTCGATCCCCCCGGTCTCGGCGACTTGCGATCGCGTACTTGGATCGCTCGCTTGATCCCTCCCTCCCTCTGGCTCGCTCGCCAGGCACCATGATCAAGCTGGGCACGCAGCGCCACCGCAAGTACCTCAAGGACATTGACGCCCTCAATGCCGTCGGCTGCTTTGGCCTCACTGAGCTGGGCTACGGCAACAACGCCGTCGAGATGGAGACCACTGCCACCTATGTGAGTCGGCTGGCCGGCATATCTCTGGCTGGCATATCTCTGTGTATCCCGCAACTGACTAACATGCAATGCTCCATGTACAATGCTCCATGATCGATGCTCCGTGATCGATGCTCCATGCTCCATGATCGATGCTCCGTGATCGATGCTCCATGCTCCATGATCGATGCCGCGGCCAGGACGAGGCTGCCAAGGAGTGGATCATCCACACGCCAAGCGTGCTCGCCCAGAAGTACTGGATCACCAATGGCGCCGTGCACGCCAAGTGGGTCTGCGTGTTTGCCCAGACGTTCGTCAAGGGCAAGAACGAGGGCATCCATGTGTTCCTGGTGCGCATCCGCGAAGAGAACCTGACCATCTCCAAGAACGTGCGCGTCGAGGAGATGGGCACCAAGTTTGGCTGCAACGGTGTCGACAATGCCAAGATCTGGTTCGACCATGCAAGTAGCACCTCCTGTTCGCCTGTCCATCCATCCGTCTCTCTCTTGTTGTGTCTCGCAAACTGACACGCTTTCCTCGCGTCGCTGCAGGTGCGCATCCCCGCCGAGAACATCCTCAACAAGTACTCGGACATTGGGGCTGACGGAACACTCTCGTCCAACATCAACAACCGCCGCGCTCGCTTCCTCGTCGTGGCTGATCAGCTGCTTGCTGGCCGGTGAGCCTGCTGTTGCGTCCCATGTGCACGGCCGTGTTGAGACGGGCCATGGCCGATCTAACCACTGCATCTGACCACTGCCTCTGACCACTGCCACCTTGGCCAGCCTGTGCATCGCTGCCATGTCGATTGGCGGCACCAAAAAGTGCCTGACGATCGCCTTCCGCTACGCTTCATCGCGCAAGACTGTCGGCCCCACGGGCAAGTCGGACACGCCCATCCTCAGCTACCAGCTGCAGCAGAACGCCCTCGTTCCGCTCCTTGTGCGCACCATCGGCCTCAACTTTGGCCTCAACTACATCAAGGGCCGCTGGGCCAACCACTCGGACGCCGAGCACAATGAGATTGTCCGCCTCTGCTGTGTGATCAAGGCAGGTTGACGTGTGGATGAGTGGATGGCGTGCCGTGCTGCTCTGCTGACACTCTGCATCGATCACGTAGCCCCTGGTGACGTGGAACTTTGAGCGCACTGCCAGCATCTGCCGTGAGCGTTGCGGTGGCCAGGCAAGTCGGTTGACCAGTGCCAGTGCCAGTGGCGAACCGGAGGTGTTGGGCTGACACACACGCACGGCCCGCTGTCTCTCAACAGGGCTACCTCAGCTGCAACGAGTTTGGCCCCAACATTGGCTTCTCGCACGCCGGCATGACGGCCGAGGGCGACAACTCGGTGCTGATGCAAAAGGTGGCCAAGGAGCTGCTGGCTGCCGTTGACGCCAAGCAGGTCGTGTACCCCAAGCTGGACACGACGGGCACGACCAAGCTGGACATTACGCGTGGCGAGTCGCTCATCAAGCTGGTCAAGCTCAAGGAGAACGCTCTCGTGTCGGAGCTCGGCCAGAACATGAAGACCAAGCTCGGTGCCGGCAAGCCGCTGTTTGAGGTGTGGATGACGCAGGAGAGCGATCTCATCCAGGCCACATCCAAGGCGTACGGCGAGAGCATCTGTCTTGACCAGATCCTCCTTGCTCTTCAGGGCGAGACGGATGTCGGCGTCAAGTATGTGTGGCGGTGGCCATTGCAGAGATGAGATGCATCCGTCCATACAGCCAGTCACTCACTCACTCACACGCACGCTTGCCTGCCTGCCTGCCTGCCTGCCTGCCTGCCTGTCCCACTGTGCACCAGGAACGCACTTGCGCGCGTCGCGCACCTGTTTGCGCACACGCTCGTGAGCCAGGACCTTGCCTGGTACCTGTCCAACGGCATCCTGTCGCCCACCCAGGGCAAGCAAGTGACGTCGCACCAGCGCGTGCTCGTCAAGGAGCTGGTGCCGTACACGCCCAGCCTGATCGACTCGCTTGGCCTCAAGCCGTGGATGGTGTTTGCGCCGATTGCCAACGACTGGGCCGAGTTCAACCGTGTGGACAACCAGGGCGAGCTTGTGCCCTCGGCCCGCCTGTAGTGCATCTGTGCCCCTGCATCTGTGCCCCTGCCACTGCCTTTCTGTCCCGCCATGTTCCGCCGCCTCCGCCATTCCACCGCGTTCCACCGGCCGCCGAAATGAAACCAAATTGAAACAATTGCGAAATCTGCACCGCTTTTTGCGATCCAACTCCGCAGGACGCCGCTGGCATGCGGCTCAATTTCCGGGAGTCGGCCGCAACGGTGAGCCCGTCGGCCGACGTGCAAAACCATAAAAGCCGGCCGGATCGCCGTGTACTGTGCGTTTACCCCCAATCCAACATGCCATCGTTCGACGCCAAGCCCGCGGCCCTCCACGAGGTGCCGCAGTCCAGCGGCATCACGCTCGTTCTGCAGAGCACCGAGCAGCCCGCCCACGCCAATGCCGACATGAACGCCAATGCCTCGGTTGCGGCCGACTTGAAGAAAAGCCTTGATGCCAAGGACGCCGACGATGTGGTCGTCGAGGACTCGGCAAGCGACTCGGACGCTGGCCGTCGCATGGTCGCTGTCGGCCCTGCCGTGCAGACCACCACCACCCAGTTTGTCCTGATTCTGGTCGGGTGCGTCTCTTATCTCGCCTGTGTGCTTGCCATGGAGGTGGTCGTTGTTGTTGTTGTTGGCAACAACGACGCCCTTGCACTGCCTGATCTTTCGGCCGAGCTGCTTCAACCCGCACGTGCGCAGACACTCACACTCGCATTCACATGCATTCACACGCACACGCACACGGCCAACAGCCTTGCACTCGCCGTGTTCCTGGCGGCGCTCGACCAGACTATTGTTGCGGTCGCCATCCCGGCCATCGCCAAGGACTTCCAGTCGCTCACCCAGATCGCATGGATCGGCACGGCCTTCTTCCTCACTTCTGTGCGTCCCATCCACCTGCCGCCGTCCACTTCCTCGCTTGCTCGCCGTCTGCCAACACACTCACACTCCTTCCGACACCTCCCACACAGACGGCACTCATTCCCTCGTTTGGCAAGCTCGCGGACATTTTTGGCCGCAAGCCCGTGTTCCTGACTGCGATCGTCATCTTTGAGATTGGATCCATTATGTGCGGTGCGTCGACGACCATGAACATGCTTATTGCCAGCCGCGCCATCGCGGGTATTGGCGGCGGCGGTATCTTTTCGCTGGCCATCATCATCATCTCGGACCTGGTCTCGCTCAAGGACAGGGCCATGTACCAAGGGTGAGTGCAGCGTCTCTCCACGGTGCTTCGTCAGCCATGTGAGCAGCCGTGACTGACAAGTGGCACTTGCAACCACCCAGTCTCATTGGCGCGTGCTTTGGTATCGCCTCGGTGGCCGGCCCGCTGCTCGGCGGTCTCTTCACGGACACGCTCTCGTGGCGCTGGTGCTTCTACATCAACGGTCCCATTGGCGCGTTCACCATCATTGTCGCCGTGTTTCTGCTCGATCTCCCGGCCTCCACGGACAACTGGCGCACATCCATCCAGCGCGTCGACTTTACGGGCACCCTCCTCCTCGTTGGTGCCGTGATTGCGTTCCTCATCCCCGTCCAGGGCGGTGGCACGCAGTACGCATGGAACTCGCCGACCGTCATCTCGCTGTTCATTGTCGCGGGCATTCTCACGGCTGCGTTCATCTACGTTGAGCTCAAGTTTGCGACTGAGCCCATCATCCCGTTTGAGCTCTTCCTCAACTACCGCTCCGTGGCCGTGTTTGTCGCGGCGTTCTTCCTGGGCATGTCGTTCTTCCCCATCGTGTTCTACGCCCCCGTGTACTTCCAGGTCTCGTTTGGCCAGACGGCCACGCAGGCGGGTATCAGCACCCTGCCTCTTATCCTTGGCGTACGTGTCTTGGCGTGCTGCTGCTCTTGTTGATGCCGCAGTGGTGCACCAGGTGTCTTTATGCTCACACGCTCTCGCCTTTCTCATTGCCGCCGTCTTTGTTTGCCAGCTTGTCGTGTTCTCGATCAATGCCGGTGTGGTTGCCTCCAAGACGGGCAGATACATGCCGCTGGTGGTCGTGGGCGGTATCCTCATCGCTGTCGGTGCCGGCCTCATGTCCACGCTCAGCGCGACCACCCCGGGCGGCCTCCGCATCCTCTTCCTGCTCATCACGGGCATGGGCATCGGCACCTCGTTCCAGTCCATCGTCATCGCCGCGCAGGCATCCGTGTCGGAAAAGTACCTCGCCATCATCACGTCGCTCAGCAACTTCTGGCAGACCATTGGCGCCGTCATCGGTCTTGCCGTCACGTCGTCCATCTTCAACAACAAGCTCACGTCCATGCTCAATGCCCTCCAGACGGCCGACTTTGACCCTGCCCCCGCTCGCCGCTGATCCCACGCTCATCCGCGACATCCGCTTTGTCCCCACGGACGCGCTCAGGGACTCGGTGATTGACGCCTACGTCCAGTCGCTCTGCGTCATCTTCCTGTGTGTGGTGCCGTTTGCGTCGTGCATGGTCCTTGCGTCGCTGTTCATCAAGACGGACAAGCTGTCGGAGGAGATGCGCGAGGCACCTGCCATGGCCGCCTAGAGTGAGCCTCTCCCTCTCTCTTCCCCCTCCTATTTCTCTGTCTTATTCATGTCTGTCGCCGTCAGTCGGCCCGGCCATGCACCGGCCCATCTGTGTCTCTTGTCTGTCTTTGCCTACCTTATTAAACGCGTGGGGGCACCGCCTCCCCCACTCCACTCGACACGAGCAGCCCATTCATTCGCCACACTCACCCTGGTCGCAAGCGTCGTGGTGGCCACCAGTACAGGAGTCTCGCCAGGCACCACCGTGTCGATCGTCGACGTGGATCAGCATCTGAAACAATTCGAAATCACAAACGATCAACACGCGTTGGAGCCGCGACGCGTGGCATGACACTCGTGCAGCTGTACATGCAAAGCAGGACAGAGCAAGTCAGGGCAGGGCAGGACAGGGCAGTTGCATGGCGTACGGCTGCTGCGACGCTAGCGGGCCCTGCCGGCGGGGTATGCCGAGCTGTCCGCCTGCCCGCCTGCCCGGCCCGAGCGAGCACGTGACCAAATTTCACTTGCAGCCGAGCAGCAACCGGCGATGCGCGAACGCGGAATTTTGCTTCCAAACGACTCGGTTGAGACAAGGTACGCGGCGCTGGGGCCGGCCGGCCGGCCATCCCATCCCATCCCATCCATATGGCCATATGGCCGTGGGTGCCATCCATCCCATCCATCCAGCCATAGAGCCATATGGCCGTGGATGCCATCCATGCCGTCCAGCAGCACTAACACGACGCTCGCCCGCCCGACAGGATCCATCCCCCACCCGCATCAACCAGGCACGATGTCCACGTTCACCGCGAACCCCTTCTCGGCGCTGGACGATTCCGCCCCCGTCGTCGCCCCCAAGGCCGCCCCCGCGCCTGCGGCTGCTCCGGCCCCGGCTGCCCGCCCTGCCTCTGCCCCCAGAGGCGACTCTGGCAAGCCCCGCGGCGGCCGTGGCGGCTCCGGTGCCCCCCGTGGCAACGGCGAAGGTGCGTGCGCTGTGCCGCCGTGCTGTATCTGACTGGGGATCGTTGAACCGGGAGCGGGGCAGAATCGGGTTGCTGGCTGGCGGACGTGCACGGACTGGAGCAGGAGCAGCAGCTGGACCAGTAGCAGCAGCAGCAGCAGCAGCACGACTAGCCACACCAGTTGTGCCTGCCAGCCGCGCAGCCTCCTGCCCAGCCGCCTTGCGCTTGGCCCAACCCGTGCCCCCGGAGATCTCTGTGCAGGTGTCTGGATGCACAACAGCGTGGACTGTACTGACGACTGTGCCTGGCCGACAGTTCGCAGCAACCGTGGCCCCCGTCGTGCCGACACCACTCCCTTTGAGGCTGCTCCCGAGCACACCGAGGCCAAGGTCGACCGCAGCGACCGTCGCCACGGCGCTCGCGGCAACCGCCCGAACCGCGGTCGCGAGTTCGACAGACGGAGCGGCTCTGGCCCCGTGAAGGGTGGCGAGAAGAAGGACGTTGCCGGCAAGGGCACCTGGGGTGACGCCGTCAAGGCCGAGGTGGACGAGGAGGGCAACCCCATCCCCGTCGAGGAGACTCATGCGTAAGCCGCTGCTGCTACTGCCGTGGTGCTGCCGTGGTGCCACGTGAGCGGACTTGCTGTGGCGGCTGACCACGTGCTGCGCTGCAAACAGTGAGGAGGCTGCTGCCGCCGAGCCCGTTGTCGAGGAGCCCAAGGAGAAGGACCCCGAGGACGACTACAAGACCCTTGAGCAGTTCATTGCCGACAAGAAGAAGGCCGCCGCCGCCGCCGCCAAGGAGGTGTCTGTCCGCAAGGCCAACGAGGGCGTTGACGAGAACAAGTGGAAGGGCCAGACTCTCCTCAAGAAGGAGGAGGAGGAGTTCCTTGGCGAGCTCAAGGTGGGCTGCTGATTGGCCGCCCTGTCCGGATCTGCATCTGGATCTGCATCTGGATCTGCGTCTGGATCTGCTTCTGCTTCATGCCTTGCTCATCCGACTGCGCTGCGTGACAGAAAACCGCCCCTGCCGCTCCCCGCAAGCTCAAGGAGAAGCCCTCCAAGGTCCTCCTTGACGTCGAGACCAACTTTGCTCCCCTTGCCCGCGAGCAGCGCACCGAGCGCGGCGAGCGCACTGAGCGTGGCGGCCGTGGTGGCCGTGGTGGCGAGCGTGGCGGTGCCCGTGGCGCTGCCCGCGGTGCTCCCCGCGGTGGCCGTGGTGGCCGCAAGGAGGGCCCCAACCAGCCCCGCCTCAACGTCGCCGACGAGGCCGCTTTCCCCTCGCTTGGCTCCAAGTAAGAGGTCGATCAAGCCAACCGCTTCTCAACCCCCCCTTTTTTTGTCATTCAGCCCCCCCAAGTCCAGTCGTGGTCCTGTAATACCGTCGGAGCGCGGCTGGGGTACGGAGCCAGTCACGAACAAAAACTCACAACGCACATGGTCAATAGACTTGAACGCCTGTTTTATGTCCATCCTAGCTCCCCCCCTTTAATTGTATGGATATCAGAGGACAGCCAGGCACAGATCATCAGCCATTATGGACAATGTGCTTGAGACGCTTGCATGCGCGTTTGATGCGGTCCTGGTCTTCGCGCGACAGAAAGAAGCGTGCACCGGCTGGCCCGCCGGCATGGAGTCCAGCGCCGCCAGAAGCAGCGAGACTGGCAGACGCGGGACTGGTGGCGCTGGGAACGCTCGCCATGCACAGCGAGACCACGAGCAGTTTGTCGAGACGCGGCAGCATGTCCAGCAGAGCCTGGACACCGACGCTCGCAGGCACGTTGGCCAGCCCCCTCAGCCCAGAGCAGTCTCTTGTAACGGCATCCAAGCCCCTGACAGTGATGCCACCAGCGCCAAACGGCAGCACGAGGCGAACGAGTCTCTGGCCACAGAACCTCGCGACAGCCTCGACGCCCGCATCGCCCACGTCTTTTGCAGATCCGAGCGCGAGTCTCGCCAGCCGGCCGCAGCTCTTGGCAAGCACGACGATGCTCAGATTGGAGAGGAAGCGGCCGTCCATGACGTCGAGATCCACGAGGTGCGGACACGCCTGCACAAAAGCGACGAGCACGGGGTCTGAGAGGATGGGCACGGCGAGCACCTGCAGGAGCGGTAGGGACTGGGCGACACGCACGAGGAGGTCGTCGAGGCTGGTCGAATGGACCGACGCCATGCGGCGCGAGGGCGACAGCTTGAGCGTCGTGAGGCGCGTGAACGAGGCCGTGATGGGGACAAGGTCCGGCAGGAAGCCGAGGCCGTCGAGGTCGAGGCACGTTAGCCGTGGCGGCAGCGGCTGGGCAGACTCGAGCAGCGGCGTCAGGAGCGAAGCGATCGACGCTGGCGATGCTGCTAGCGGGATGTCGACGAGCCGCAGCGAGGCCAGCAGCGGGTTGCGCGCAATGAGGGTGGTGATGACTGCCACGGATCGCGTGTTGCCGAGCTGCAGGTGCGTGAGCCGAGTGAGGGTTGCGGCTGCGGCGGCCAGCGTGGTGTCCATGGCCACGGGCCAGTCCAGCGACAGGCTGCTCAGGCCTGGGTTGCTCGTCACGAGAGCAGCGAGCGCGTCGCCCAGACGGCGAGCGCTGTCAGTGGTGTCGGCGAAGCTGCCACCTGCACTGCTCAGCCCGCCCGATCCGCCTGTTGATCCTGCCATGGACGCTGGCCCTGCGAGTGGCTGGCCACCACCACCGCCGCCGCCAATGCCACCACCACCAACAACACCCGCCCCATGGCCGCTGCCGTGCCCGCTTCCTCCACCCGCGCCGACCGGCAGCCGCGGGCCGCTGAGCTCCAGCCCAAACGACTCGAGCCGCCCACGAGTGCCGTCGACGATCGCGAGCACGCCACGCTCCGTGACCACGTCTGCCGACATGCTCTTCAGCCCCAGCCCGCGCAGGGCCTTGCAGTTCTGCGCCAGTGCCACCAGGCCCTCGTCCGAGATCCGGCCCGTCGAATGCAGGCCCGACACCAGCCGCACATGCGTGAGCGCCGGACACGCCGTCGACAGGATCCACGCGTCGTCGTCGTTGAGCGACGGCGTGTCGACGACCAGCCGCGCCAGCGATCGGCAGGCGGACAGCAGCGTGCGCAGGTTGGACAGCCGCAGGTCGCCGTGCAGCCACGGGTACGACGAGGCGGTCAGCGACAGCGAGTGGATGGCGGTGCGGTAGTCGAGCCACAGCCGGCGGGGCTTGAGAAACAGGCTCTTGAACGAGTCCCCTGCGCACGGCGGGGGCGGAGTGGTTAGCCGGGCAGGCAGGCAGGCTGGCAGGCATGCGTGGGTAGCCAGCAGATGCGTGCTCGGATACGCACAGTCGTCGGTGAAGCACTCGATGCGGCGCCACAGCAGCGGCAGGCCGGCCGCCGCCCACGCCCGGCACACGAGCGCGGCACTCAGCAGCTGCGGCTTGCGCTCCAGCCGGCCGAGGATGAGCAGCAGCAGCTCGGCCGGCAGCCGGGTCGCTGCGCTGCGTGCCTGCGGCGGGTCGTTGCTGTTGTCGTGGCCGTGGCCGTGCGGCTGGTCGTGGCCGTGGCTGTCGACGCCCACAAGCGACTGCGACTGCGGCGGGCTGCCGGCTGCTGGCTGCGTGTCGCCAAACGATTCGGACGCGGCCATGTCGCAGTCGCGGCAAGCGTGACATGAAACAGAGAGTTGCGTTCAATCCAGCACCAAGAACAACGACGACGATCAAGACGACGCTCAGTTTGCCGCAGCAGCAACCACCGACCGAGGCTCGTCGGCCTTGCGCTCGGTGATGCGGACCTGCAGGCCGTGCTTGAGTCCCGTCGTGACCGTTGTGATGACGTCGATCGTCTGGCCCTCGACCATCTCGAACCGGAACTGCCGCAGCAGGAAGATGGTCGCAACGCGGATCTCGATGCTTGCCATCTTCATGCCCACGCAGACCGTCGGCCCATCGCCAAACGGCATGTACGAGCCAGAGATCGGCGGCTCGGCCCAGCGCTCGGGGCGGAACGACTCGGGCGACGGCCAGTACGTTGGGTTGTTGTGCAGGTCGAGCGTGTTGACAATAAACGGCGTGTTGGCCGGGAAGCTGTAGCCGCCGACCTCGACGGCTTTGTTCGAGTGGCGCAGGATGTGGTTGACGACGTTGTACTTGCGCTGCGTCTCCTTGACGACCCAGTCGAGATACCTGCACGAGCATCGGCGGTCAGAACGACGCGAGCGAGATGACGGCTTGCACGTCGCGTGTGCATGCGCGGCAGTATGGAGAGAGCGGCGGACTCACTTGAAGTGCGACAGGTTCTCGTTGGTGACCTTGCCGTCGACTTGCTCGTACACGGCGTCGATCTCGTCCACAAGCTTGCGCATGACGGGCGGGTTCTGGCACAGAGCCAGCATCAAGAACGTGAGCGTGTGTGCCGTGGTTCTGCATGCCACAGAGCGTTGGAGTCAGCAACACTCGTCGTGCACACATCATCGCAGTGCCATCTGCTTACTCGTGGCCCGCCAAGAAGAACCCAAGGATCTCGCCAATGATCTCCTCCTCTGAGAGCACCTGCGCATCGCAGCCAAGTCAGCCGTCAGCCGTCAGCCGTCAGCACACTCGTCCAGCCAGCCAGCCAACTACGCACAACACGAGCGCAACACAAGCACAACACAAGCACGTCCACTCACATCAGCCGAGCTCTTTGCCGTCGCATTGTTCTGCAGCAGGCGATCCAGCACATCCATCTCCCACTTGCTCTTGGTGATGTTGGCGCCGTTGTTGGACGACACGCGGCGCTCATCGAGGATCTGCTTGACAAACGAGTATGTGCATTGGCGGACAGCCACCGGGCGGGGCGACTTGAGGCCGACGTCGGACCAGTTCCATGCAAAGGGAGGAAGATAGGTGCGCTGGAGAGGACAGAAGAGTCAGATGCGTGTCGAGATGGAGAGTGGACGCTGATGGATGGTTGGCTGCAATGACAAGCACAAGACTCACAACACAGATGATGTTGAAAATGTCCTCGATCTTGGTGCGAGTCTGTCACAGATACGGTGACCAGTTGCAGTCGCGTCAGCATCGTGTCAACCACACAGCGCCAGTCGGGCATCGCGCATGGACGCACCTCGCTGCTCTGCTGAGAGTGGATGGTCTTGACCGACTCAAACTCGTGCGAGAACGCCACTTTGCCAATGACGTCCATGGTCAATGCCGTCATGTACTCGTACATGTTGATCACCGTGGCAGCCGGCTTGCCCGCCGCTGCTGCCTCGCCAATGCGACGGTTGAGGTCGGCGGCGATGTCTGCAACGACCTCGGATGTGGCGATGGCCGCATGGCGCAGATGCGACGGGCCAAATGCAGGCTGCAGGAGCTTGCGGTGCTTCTTCCACATGTTGCCAGACGGGATCGTGAACAGCGCGTAGTCGGACAGACCCTTGCCGACGTTCTGGAAGAACGGGTTGCGGGAAAAGTCGACCGTGTTGTTCAAGATCTGCTTGGCAGCCTCGGCGTCCGAGACGATGACCATGTCGTGGAGGTTGGCTCCAGGCGAGATCAGCTTGCTGTTGCAGGGCAGGCGAGTCTGTGTGAGTCAAGTGTTGACCAATGCGCACAGAGAGGCGAGGATGCCAGTCACACGAGGATGCAAAGCCGCACTGACAGGATGGGTGCTCTCATTTGGAAGATGGGACCATAGCGATCCGTCAGCAGCTTATAGTACACGTGCATCTTGCCAGCAACGCCGTATCTGCAAGTCCCGTTTATGATCATTGAATGATCCGGTGTGTCCGTGCATGGCGATCAGAGCAAGGCGGTTAGTGCATGGTGGCTTGGCACACACCTCAAGAGAGAGAGGGCAGTGCATGGACAGCCTACTTGGACAGAAAGAAGAAGGCGCCAAAGAAAGGCCAGTTGTCCGGTCGCGGCACCTCCTTCTTGGCGGCGCCGTCTTTGGTCTTGGAAGCCTTGGCCAGACCAAGCAGCGACCACAGGCTCGTTCGGAGCGACAGCGACAGCAGGACAGAGACGAGGAGGAGAAGCAGCGGTCGCTTGCGAAGGCGTTGCACGACCGCGGTGTTGGCGATGCGGCTGAGCATGCTGAGCAGCGGGCCGCGCTGGACTGCTGCGATGGCGGTTGGAGGTGGCGAGAGAGTGCTCTGTGCGGCCATCTGCTGCTTGCTGTTGGTGGTGGTTGCGGTTGTGGTTGCGGTTGTGTTGGTGTGCGTTGGATGGTCGGATGGAGGGAAAGACGGCTCTGGCTGCTGCGCTGTGCTGGATCGCAGCGTGTGGCCACATGCAGCATGGGGTGGCACAGCAATCTGCGATGCGATGCTGAGATACTGCGATGCTGTGATGCTGCAATGCTCGTGGCGGAATCACGCGTCGCCGGATGCGGCCAAACGACCGGACGGGCAGAGGGGCGGGCGGAGAAAGTCGTGTGACGGCGGCTGCACTCGCCCGCCCTCTTGGCTGCTGCCGTGCGGACTCCACTGCCTGCAAGACGGGCACGGCACACACACATGCCCGTCAGCGATCCCCGGCAGCGATCGCACGGCGGTGGCCAAAGGCAAGCAGACGTGGAAACAGGCGCTCTCGGAGATGAACCCCAAGGTCGCTGTGGTGGCCCTGCTGGCTCCCATCTTCTTCCTGTGAGACCTGCTGCGCATCATCGCACTCGTTCGCTCTTGGCGACGACGCCACAACAATACAGTTCATTCGGCATGCTCTGGTGCATGATGAGAGCAGCTGGCTCGAGAGTGCAGTCACTGGGGTGGCATGGCGATCGACTCGCTCTTCGACTAGCTCTGTCAAGCAGCAGCAACAGAAGCAGCAGTCTTGCGTGCCTTGCGTGCCTTGCGTGCCTTGCGACGTCTGTCCACGAACAGCGCGACGGCAACAAGCAGCACAAACACACTCACAACCACGATCGTGATGACGTACTCGGTGGCGAGTCTCCATGCTGTCGCACGCATGTCAGTCTAGCAGTCATGCAAGAGACACAAAGCAGCGACGTACGTGGTGGTTGAACGCCGACACACTTGCGCTCGGTCAGAGAGTCGCCAAACGAGATGGACGTGCCAGACACGACGCAGCTGATGGACTGGTCGAGTGTGGGCATCACGCCGCCCAGCTCGGGGTTGTTTTGGATGATCCTGCTCACACCACCGCATGGACACAGCGAGTGCGTGTCAGTCGCTCGCAGACAGCAGACTCTCGATCATCTCGTGATGCTCGGCACACGCACAGAAGGGTCAGGTTCTTGAGGTTGGCAAACGAGGCTGGAATGGTGCCGTTGATCCTGTTGTCGCTGATCACTCTGGTGGCACAGGCCGTGCCAGCACAGTCCGTGTCAGCACAGACCGTGGCGACACACGTCGTGACAGACTCACAGCGTCTTCAGCTGGACCAGGTTGCCGATATCGGCCGGTATCGGTCCATAGATGTTGTTTTCATGGAGCCGGCTGCACCACAATGTCAGTCTGGTGCATCGGCCGCCTGCAACGCATGCAATCAGACATACAGCTCGGCCAGACTGGTCCACTTGGTGATGATGTCAGAGAAGGGACTCTGGATACGGTTGCTTGCCACGTTGCTGCGTGCCAGCCACTGTCAGCACACAGTCCATGGGCATGGCGGCCGTGTGGACATACAAGAGGGTCATGTTCTCGACGCGGCTGAAGCCGTCTGCGATCGTGCCTGTGAACCCTTTGTTGCGGGCGATGGAGCTGGTTGGTTGTGGTCAGCATCCACATCCCCATCGCACCACATCTCCGACTGAGGCATGCAACCACCCACAATCGTGACAGCTTGGTGAGGCTCGCAAACACGGACAGATCCGCAGACAGCAGGTTCGCGCTGAGGTCGCTGTGCCAGTGGCCATGTCAGCACGAGTCGGCACGTGCACAGGGCGATCCAGGCACAGTGTGGCACATACAGATCCTCGAGGTTGGTGAGCGGCTTGACAAACTCGGCCGATCCGCTCAGCTGGTTGAACGACAGATCCCTGTCCATGGATGGCGATCGTGGTGAGCTGGCCAGATGCACACACACCACACAGCACACACAGCGACAGTGACTTGCAGTCTGCGCAGAGATGTCAGACGGCTGACGGCCGCCGTGACAGGACCGCTGAGTTTGTTGTTGTTCAGCCTCCTGCACATGCATGGCTCCGTGTCAGCCGTGGCGACACCTTCGATGCATGGCCGTGAGCATGCTCACAGTGATGTCAACCCATCCAACGAGCCAAAGGTGTCAGGGACCGATCCGTTGAACCTGTTGAGTCCCAGATGGCTGGTGCACGGCAGTGTTAGCAGCCTGCATGGACAGCCACTACACACAGAGCCAGCGTCACCATACAGCGAGACAAGCCCAGACAGCGATCCAAGCAACGGCGGGATAGGACCGTCAAGATCCAGGTTGATGAGCGAGCTGTGTCGTGGCAGGATCGGCCAGAACGAGTGTGGCACAGCGAGGCACAGCGAGGTGAGTGACATGGCAAACACGGTGCACAGCAGCAGCAAGCCCACTCACATGCTGCTGACTCGGCCGGCCGAGCACACGACACCCGACGGCGGCATCGTGAACGAGCAGCAGTTGGTGGTGTTGGCAAACACCGACGGGAACGCCTGCGACAGCACCGCACAGTCTGCTGGTGCACTCATGTGTGTGTGTGTGTGTGTGTGTGTGTGATGGGTCTGGCTGGACGCTGACAGCGTGGCGAGAGGCCGGCTTTTGAATCTCGGCAAGCGCTGGCCAGGCAGCGAAAGCACGGGATCGGCTGACCAGCAGATGACGGCGGGATGAGCAAGAATGACTGGCCGATGGCTGCATGACGCTGCATCCACTGCTGTGGATCTGCCGTGACGTCTCGACTGCTCTCGCCAGCCATGAACAACAACCACGCCTGATGTGCCCGTTGTGCGCATGCGCTGTCCACACACAGCGAGCCTTGAAAGTCGGGCACTCTGCGTCCAGATCTGTTGTGTTTTGGCTTGGCTTTCCATCGCAACAGCACACACACCAGACACACACCAGACACCAGACAGACAGAACACGAGATGAACGGCAGGTGGCCAGCCGACAGGAAGGGACAAGCCAAGACGAGACGGCAGCAGATTGCCAATCCCAACAGTCCACTCCCAGGCGGTGAGCGAGCAATGTGTGCTTGGCGTGTCTTGTCGTGCCTTGGTGTCTTGCCTGCCAACCACCGCATCGGCCCTGACACTGCGCTCGTCCCTCTCTCTCGCCTCTCGCTCTCCCTCGCTGTCTTGCGGCGGTTGCCCAGACGACGACGACGCGTTTCCAGGAGCAACGTATCATGCACTGGCGTGTGACAAGAACGATCTTGGCGGCAGCAACACGAGCCGTGGTGGAATGGCCACTCGTGCGGTGACGGCATGGGACATCAAGCCGTATCTTGACATGTACTACCAGATCGACTCGGCTGACTGTCGTGGCGCGACTCCAGTGTGAGCGGAGCGTGTAATGTGTGTGTGGTGTGTGCTGAACGGCTGACTGACGTGCCAACAGGAAACGGGCGAGCGATGCCAACGACCAGAGTGCCGTGGATGCGCAGGATGCTGGCGCCACCATCGTGAGCCTGATCCGCAGTCTCCAGGATGCTGTGCCTGCCGCGTTCAGCGTTGAGCAGAATGCCAGCATTGGTCGGTCGGGACGCAAGGCAGACTTTGTCATCCGCAAGCAAGGCGGCGATGTGCGTGCTGTGGGCAAGGTGGTGAGCACGCGGCTGATAGCGGACAGCGACGGCGTGGAGAGCGGCATTGGCGATGCGCAGGAGCTTGTGCGGATGTACCATGATGAGAGCAAGAGCGGATCGCGGGTCAAGAAGGTGGTGGACGGCGTGGTGGCATGGATGGCGGATGCTGGCGTGCTGTATGGCATCATCACGACAGGGATCCAGACGTGGTTGGTGCACAGGCGTGCAGCCAACCGCCGAGTGTGGGCTGTCGAGATCTCTGGTGCCGTCCATGAACACGGTCGATGGGGTGCAGGCACAGAGGCACACACAGACTCAGAGGCAGACTCAGAGGCAGCTCGAGTGGATGCGGAGCATGGCGACACGGCACTTGCGATCGCCCTCGTGTTCTTCGTCTGCAAGGCACTCACCGACGATGCCGATCTGGAACGCGAGTGGCGGACGGACATGGGATGGCGGCACATCCCGCCAGTCACAGATGGCTGCGCGCTGATGCAGGACAACAGCCGCATCCACCTGGTCGACTCCAACCCCGCCACGTGCATGTGCAACCGCGGACAGCAGCTTGCGACAGCCCATGTGCAGGATGCCGTTGATGCCCACAGACGCAGTCACCAAGGAGCCGTGCCTGCCCAAGACGCGCATGGACACGAGCGCCGCCATCTGACTGTCCGGCTGCACGAGGAGCTTGGCAAGGGCCAGCTTGCGACGGTGCGACGCGGATGCTACCACGGACACCAGGTCGCGGTCAAGATGGTGTGGCTGCAGGACCCGCATGCGGCGTTTGATGTGCACACGGCGTTGCGCAACGAGCTGGGCATGTACAAGGCGCTGCAGGCGATCCAGGGCGATGCTGTGCCGATGCTGTACGACGTTGTCAAGACGAGCGACATGGTGTGTCTGGTGATGCAGCTTGGCGGCCAGCGTGTCGGCGTGTGGGGCGACGAGGAGCGGCGGCTTGCACGCGCGGCACTGGCCAAGATACACGCACTCGGATACCTGCATGGCGGCGTGCGGCGTGCCAATGTGGTGTTTGTGGGGGGAGGCACAGCGGCTGATGGAGCGAGCGCTTCATGTGGTGGCCGTCGTGGACATGGGAGTGGACATGGACATGGCGCGGATGCACGACGGGCGATGTTTGTGGATCTCAAGGTGACGGCGTATGTTGGCGTGCTGGACAAGGCGATCTTCAAAGCCGAGATGGATGCGATTGCACAGCTGTGAGCGTGACGCTGTGTGTGCTTGCTGTTGTTTGGCACTTGGGCTGAATGAAGGACGGTTGTGGGCTGACGATGCAGCGAGTGCTCGGACGAGCGAGCGACCAGTGGGACGCTGCCACGCCACGCATCGTCACGCCACGCCACGCCACCTTCGATCGCGTTCTTGAACGGCGGCCGACTCAGTCAACACTTTGACCTGAACGGCAACAGCAACAGCAACAGCAAGCGATGCGGACACCGCTGTGCAAGCTGCTGCAGATGCTGCAGCTTGCGCTTGTGTGCGCTGTTGTGGCCGTGGCTGGTTCTGCCGGCGAGCAGGCAGACGAGCAGGACGTGGTGTGCGAGGTGCTCGAGACGGGAGCGAGCGACTGCTTCCCGCGAGTGTTTGTGCCGACCAACGGTGTGTGCCTGTGTGCCTGTGTGTGTGTGTGTGGCAAGAGAGACTGACCGCAGGCGAGCAGAGTTCCAGCGGGTGCGCAAGGGGCAGGTTGTGCCCAAGGGGCTGCACATCCGGCTCGACTGGCAGACGGGCCAGCGCGAGGCCAAGCTGGTCGATGCAGACGGCGACGGCGACAAGCCGGCCACATCCAGCGACGCTGTCGTGGTGCGACTGCCCGATACGAGCGATCCACTGGCAGACGAGCCACAGGCAGACGACCCGCAGGCAGACGAGCAGCCGCAGACAGACGAGCCACAGGCAGACGAGCCGCAGGCAGACGAGCCGCAGGCAGACGAGCAGCCGCAGACAGCGCAACTCACGTCGATCGCCCAGGAGTCGGCGGGTCTCCCGCACCAGCAAGCCGCCTCGCTCGCACAGATCCTCGACGGCATGGCGCACGCCAACACAACGTCGCTGGCAAGCACGCTGGCCTTTCTGCAGGACGTGGTCGACCATGTGGACTATGGCGCGGATCTGCTCAAAAGCGAGGCAGCCGTGACGGTGATGGTGCGGCTGATGAGCGATCCCAGCGACACGGGCAGCAACAGCCTGTCGCTCCAAGCAGCGCATGTTCTCGGCACCGCGTTATCGGTGAGTGCTGCCATGCACATGTCGCCGTCACTTTATATGCGGCAGACTGACACTGCGGATGGACATGGACGTGGACATGGACATGGACGTGGACATGCACGAACACAGAACAACCGCGTGGCGCAGGAGCGGGCAGCGCAGTACGGACTGGTGGCCAAGCTGTGGCGGCTGGTCGAACAGCAGGCACACCACAGACACCGCTACCTGTTCACGTTTGGCGCGCTCGTGCGGTCCAACCCGACAGCGATTCGCGAGTTTGTGTTGGCGGCCGACGGGCTGGACCGCATGGCATCGCTCTACACGCTCGAGTCGGACAGCCGGGTCAGACGGCGGCTTCTGGCGCTGTTTGGCGATCTCCTTGATCCAAGCATGACGGCCAGTGGCGATGACGGCGATGGTGGTGGTGGTGGTGGTGGCACGGACGGCAAGAGCATCGTGGGTGGAGTGGAGGCGGCCGTGGTGGACCGATGGTGTGGCATCAGTCGCGAGGCACAGCAGGATGATAGTCTTGCAGATGATGCAGCACACGCACTGGAGATCCTTGAGCAACATGGCCATTGCAAACGAGGCTGAATGAAGAATGTCTCGTGTGTATGACGGCCAGTCGGCGAGCAATCAGGACAGAGGAGAGAGAATTTTTTTTTTTTTTGATGGATAAGAAAGCTTCATTCCAAATGCTCGCATAGCATGCCCCACCAGTGATGGCATAGGCTCGTTGGCAAATCCCACAGGTACCCTTACCCTACAGCGCGCCGTTTGTGTGCCCAGAGCTCAGACCGGTACACCCAAATAGACGCTTGCAGGAAGTCCGCTAAACCCACCATAGCCAACCCATCGCCCTCGAAGTTCCGCATCTGCTCCGCATTGAATGCTTCGCCCCACGTCCCGCCAAGGACTAACCCCCACATCAAGTTTACCACGTCAGAAACAATATGTACAAGATCGCCGCGTATCTGTGGGTGTCCCACATTCTCGTGCGTTGCAATGGCGCGTGCTGCTGCGAACCGTGCGTCCAAGCCACGCTGCCCGTGCGCTGTGCGGATAGCCACGATCCGCTCCTCTGTGCACTCGAGCGCAAAGTGCGCAATCTCCAGCGTGCTTCCCAGATCCTCGCCACACATGATGCAGCATGAACCGTCACCAAACGGGTGGGCTGGGTCGAGCAGGTTGGCGTTGATAGCGCGGCGAGCCGTGTAGATGCCGCCCACACGTGCAAGCATCAGGAACCGTGCACCTTCCGAGCGTCGCGGGTCAAAGACCGGGTCTCGTATGATATTGGCTGTCTT
This sequence comes from Entophlyctis helioformis, assembly GCA_025526915.1. Taxonomy (NCBI): domain Eukaryota; kingdom Fungi; phylum Chytridiomycota; class Chytridiomycetes; order Chytridiales; family Chytriomycetaceae; genus Entophlyctis; species Entophlyctis helioformis. The sequence continues at coordinate 11,472 of JAHLKH010000011.1, read as the reverse complement.
CTGCATCTGGAACGCAGTGTAGATGGCAGCCGTGTCGCACTTGCTGGCAGACTTGAGCGTGACAGCCAGGCCGTATGCCTTGAGGCGGGGCTTGCTGTCCGGATCGCCGTCGGGCAGGCCGGGCGTGGCCATGTAGCGGTTGTAGATTTGGATCGAGCGGCGTGTCCAGTACCAGAGGCGTCCACCAACGGGTGCTGGCTGTGCGGGGCAGAGCAGGCCGAGTGCCGACTTCAGCTTGGGCGTCTTGAGACGAAGGCGCATGCGTGCGACCAGACTGCGGGCCACCATGGTTTGGATGCCGCACTCTGTCAGCATTGGGACGACGGGCGTGTACATGGGTGCGCCGAGCATCTTGCGGACGCCCTGGTTGACAGCCGTCTGCAGAGGGTGTAGTGCTGACACATCGCTGCCCAGCAGCTCGAGACCGTAGTTGGCGATGCCAAGGACGGATCCCAGGTAGATGGAGTGGCGATAGCGCAGCGACAGCTTGCTGTTGGTCAAGACCGGGTGCAGCGCACTGGTCGCCTTGCGTATGGACTGTGCCTTGGACTTGATCCACTGCTTGAGCGTGAGCTCATGGTCGATCAGGACGCCGAGGTACTCGTACTCTGTCAGCACGGGCACCGCCGCTCCATGCAGCTTGATGACGACGTCCGGCGGGCCGTTGCCTGCGTTGTTGGTTGGTGGTTTGAAGAACGCCATGATGCCGCACTTGTCGACACCAAACGCCATCTGCCACTTGTCCGCCCATGCCGCCACGACTTCCACAGCGGCTGCCAATGCTGCATGCGACTCTGCGAGAATGACCACATCGTCTGCAAACATCAGCCCACGGATGCCATGACCATCAGCCACGGCTGGGATGCTGATCTCAGGGATGCCATCGAGTATGTCGTTGAGGAACAGGTTGAACAAGAGGCCAGACAGCGGGCAGCCTTGGCGGACGCCTCGCCTGACGTTGAACGGCTCAGAGAGCACATTGCCTGATCGTGCGCATGCAGTGGATGATGTGTAGAGTGCCTTGAGGAACTCGTATGTGCGTGGCGGGATGCCCATCTTGCGCAGCTTCCACAGCAGTGCGCCGATCGGCACCGTGTCAAATGCCTTCTTGATGTCAATGAATGCTGCGTGTGTGGGCAGCTGGCGTGCACGCCGCCGCTGGATAATGTCGACGAGAGCGCAGACCTGCGCTACCGCCTCCTCACCGCGACGGAAGCCAGCTTGCTCGTGCGTTATGAGGTTATTAGCTTCAACGAATGTGTTGAGCCGCATGTGCACTGCTTTGCACAGCACTTTCAGGCCGACATTGATCAGCGAGATGCCACGATGGTTGGACGGATCGCTCAGATCGCCCTTCTTTGGCAGCGAGACGATGGACGCCGACTGCCAGGCACAGAGGAGAGAGAAGAGAGAGAAGAGAGGGCACGAGTGTGAGCAGCAGGTCGCGTACTTGGAGCTAATGTTTCTCGACAAACCAAGAAGGGAGGCTTAGCTCAGCGGTAGAGCAATCGACTGCAGATCGATAGGTCCGTGGTTCAATTCCGCGAGTCTCCTTTTCGCCCAACAACGCAGCCATCAGCATGCGCTCTTTTTGCTGCTCCAAGAGTGCACTGCCACACACGATCCACCGATCCAAAAGTGTGGAACGCCTGTGCGGTGGAATGTGCAAAATGAGGGCAAAAGATGTAGCACTGGTAGGTTTCGATCCTACGGCTTCTGGGTTATGAGCCCAGCGAACTTCCGCTGTTCCACAGTGCTTGCCATCCGTGTCAATTTCGACCCCAGGAACAATACGAACCTTGTGTCGTGTGACTGTCAGCGATCGGTGGTTGCACGATTGGCTGGATGGAATGCTGAATGGTTGGATGCCTGGATTGGATGGGATGTGTACATCGCAACAGTGTTCATTCGATGCGAGACAAGCACAGGCAGTGGAATAGAACAGATGCAGGCATGGTCAGTCTGTGTCTGGCTGCCTGGAATCGAACCAGGATCCATGGGGTAGGAATCCACTTGCTCTGCCATTGAGCTACAGCCAGGAGTGTGGAGTGTGGGAGTGGGGAGTGTGGGGGAGTGTCCAGCCGCCCGGAGTCGAACCAGGGACGTGCGAAATGAAAAGTAACGCTCGCTCTGCCACTGAGCTACAGCCGGATGTGGATGGATGGATGGGTAGATGGATGGAAGGAAGGGCAACGGATAGACGCGAGGCGAGGCCAGGCGAGGCGATGGACAGCCGCAGAGAGACACAGAAGCATGCACGCGAGAGAGGCGTGTGTCCGGCCGCCCGGATTCGAACCAGGAACCAGGGAAGTTTAAGGACCCTGCTCTGCCGATTGAGCTACGGCCGGGGTGACCGCCTCTCTCTCTGCGATCTGTGTGGGCTCTGCGTCCGCCGTGCCATGCCATGCCGTGCCATGCCGTGCCTTGTCGAGTGTGTATGAGTGTGTCTGCTGTGAGAGAGAGCAAGGCGGACATGCAGCCTCCTTTTGTACGCGGCAGACAGCCAGAAAGCCTCAGATGCGCTTCACACGCGGCTGTCTGAGTGGACGCTTGTCTGCTGCATGCGTGCGAGCGAGCGTGGGAATGCCTGCGAGTGTGTGTGAGCGATGCCACCGGCTCCCTGTGTCGTCAATGCATGCCACCCTCTTGCATGACTCTGCCTGCAAATATTGCATTGAAATTTGCGATCCAATTGACCAAAACTCGCCACCCAAAAGGCACCAAATTGTGCACGCTCGAATCTGCCCTCAGAGAAACATTCGATCCGCCATGATTGCACTTGCTGCCCTCGCCCTTGCCTCGGCCCTCGTCTCAGGCGTGTCTGCCCAGACCTGTGCAGGCAACCCGACGTTCACCGAGTGTGTCCGCAACTCGCTCGTCTCTCCCACCGGCCTCGTTGGTGCTGCCATTCCCGAAGACGGTGAGACGCTTTTGCATTCGCCCTGGTTCTGTTTGCGGCAACGACGTCGTGTTGTTGCGGCTGCTGCTGCTGCACAAGCCTCACCTGGCGTCTTGTGTCGTCTTGTTTGTGCACGCTGCTGACGCTTGTGCTCGGATGCGGCGCCGACCATCACAGCCTGCAGAACCCTGCAGCAGGACCAGACGGCCTACTACACCTGCCTGTGTGCCCGTTACCAGAGCGTCGTTGGCTGGTGAGTGCGCGAGCGGTGGTGGTGCCATGTGTGGATTTGCTGGGCCGGCTGCCTCGCCGTCGTTCCGCCGTCGTTCCGCTGTTGCTGCTGCCTCGGCTGCTGTCTGCGTCGTCGTCGTCGTCGTTGGAGGATGCTTGCCTCCGACTCCGACCCCGACCGAGCCGTGACAGTCGGCCGCAGTGCCACCACAGCCATCGTTGTCGTCATTGTCGCTGCTGCCTGCACTGTCCGTGACTCACACGCCTGCCTGCCATGCCCACGCACAGCTACACCTCGTTCTGCGCGGCTGATCCCGGCCTGTTCTCTGCCCAGCAGTCTTCGACCCAGTACTGCGGTGCCGTCGCTGCGCTCCCGTCCCCGTCGACCATTCCTGGCGCGTCCGCCACGCAGGGTGCCGGCCTCCCTCCTCTCCCGTCGCTGAGCCCTGCTGCCCCGTCCGTCGCGTCGCCGACCACGTCGCCCAAGACCGGCTCTGGATCGACCACCACGGGCACGGGCAGCTCGTCGGCCATGTCGCTTGGCGGCTCTGGCGTGATGGCCGGCCTCATTGGCGCGTCCGTGGCCGCCGCCATCGCCCTTGGATCTCTCTAAATCCATGCATTCCCGTCCAGCCGTCCAGCCGTCCAGCCGTCCAACTACCCTGTAATGTGGCCATCTGCTTCACTCACTCTTACTCTCACTATTCCTTCTCTGGGCGGCTGTCTCTTTTTGCGGCACCTTTCAACCACGATGACGATGATGACGATGACGATGATCCAATGATCCAATCCAACCTGTCCATCGTTCCACAATGACATTGATTTATCGACAAGGAGAGAGATGGCAGGCACAACAGTGTATAGCATGTATGGATAGATGGGGGAAGACGACGGCCATGCGCAGGGCTACAACAGAAACACGGCAATGGACGTGACGAGAGCAAGCGACACGCTCAGCCAATGCGACGGCTGGCGTGCCGCCCGACTCGCCGAGACAGCCGGCGCGATCTGATCGCACTTGAACATCTCGCTGCCGCTGCCAAACGTGTAGCAGTCGCCCGCGACGTAGTTTGTCGTCTGCGAGGCGTTGGGCTCGCGGCTGCACGAGCAGTTGGCGCACGAGTACCATGTCAGCGACGATGTGCGGTAACTGCCGGCGGACGTGTACTTGGTGGGCGAGCAGCCGAAGCGCACGGATTTGGATGTGTACGCCGAGTCTGTGCATTGGCGAGCCGACAATCCTGCGATGGACTCGCACCAGAACGCTAAATCCCCGCCGTTCAATCCGGCAGGGGAGGTGTGTCGTGGTGTGTGTGTGTGTGTGTGTGTGTGTGTGTCGTGGCGGAAGAGCCGTTTTCAGGAATCGCATGGCGAGCAATGAGAAGCGAGGAAATGTGAGGATGCCATGCTGGAAATGGGGTTTGGAAAGCAGCAGGGCGAGACGCGACTCACCGCCTGGATAGCAGACCGACGATGACATGTTGGTCACGAGCGTCAAGCGCGAGCGGCATCCGGGCGAGCTGTACAGCAGGTGGGACATGGGCTCTGGCGGCGCAAAAGTCGGCTCCGGCAGCAGCGACATGGATGTCAAAGTCGATGTGCTGGTGGTGGACGTGATTGGCGGCAGTGCGAGCGTTGATGTGGATGCCTGCCATTTGTGATAGTGGCATTCAGCAGCACGCTTTCTTGACAGCGCAGGTTCCAAGCGATGTCCAACTCACAAATGTAGATGTCGCCATTGTGCTGCTACTGGACTCCATGGGCTGACTGGTTGGATGGCTGGATGGCTGGCTGGATGGCTAGCTGGATGGATGACTTGCTGGCTTGACGCGATTATCTGGCTCTCTGAAGGATGATCTGCTCTTCCAAGAACGATGGCAAGAAGGAGATAACGACTGATGGTGTTTTGTGAGGCGATGACGAATCGAGACACGGCGGGCGACATTGCTTGTGTGACGTGTTCGTGGCGTGGTGGGCCGAGACACGCGAATGTTGTGCAGGTGTTCTGCAGGTGGCGTGGGAAAGGTGGCACTGTCGCGGAGCGGAGCGGACACAGGGCGGAGCTGCGCGTCGGCGGGAGCTGAGTTGGGGTGGCTGGCCGGACTCGCGAGTGGCACTGCCTGGGCACGCGCGCGATTCCTGTTGGACGCCCAGGACGGGACGCCCAGGACGGGACGCCCAGAACGGGACACCTCGCAAGGGGGGCACATTTTACAGCCCGCCATCCCGCTCGCCCGTGTGCAGCGTAACAGGCAGCACACAGCCGCGTGGCGTTTGCACCGCAACTCTGAAATCGCACCACGCACAATGGCCAACCGAGCCCTGTGCGGCTGTCTCTTTACGATCAAGGCGCTGCTGGCGTTCCTGCTGGGCCTCGGCGGCCTGGGCATCCAGGCGTTCTGGGTGTACAAGATGTACGGCCCCAGCACCGTGCTGCCGTCCATCGCCATCCCGCCCGCCGGCTCGGCCAACGCCGCCTCGTGCTTCTTTGACGCCTCGGCCGGCAAGGCCCGTCTGGAGCCGCCGCTCGGCACCTTTGTGCTCGGCTTCTCGCTCAACTGGGCCATCGACACGCCCGAGAAGCTCGTGGCCCGCACGGGCAAGCGCCCCGCCATCTACAAGTAGGTGCCCAGAGTGCCCGCCCGCTTGCCGTCGTATGCCGTCGTATGCCGTCGTATGCCGCCGTGTGGCAGTTGTGTTCAGTCTGGCAGTGACGTTTTGGCCGGATTGCTGGGCTGGCTGGGCTGCCTGGCTGGGCAACTGCCTGGCTTTCCTCCCGCCTGTTCCCTCGCACTGCCTGCCTGCCTGCCTGCCTGCCTGCCCCATCCGTCCCCGCCCCCTCCCACCCCACGGCCGCCCTGCCGTTGTGTTTGTTGCCCTCCAGCCTGTGCCTGTACCAGTGCCTGTTGGTGTCTGTGCAGCAGCAGCGTGCCAAAGGCGGCGCAACGGCGTCTGCCAGCCAGCCCCGGGCCGCTCGCCAGGGACGGGTGGCTGTGGTGATGGTGGTCGTGGTCGTGCGGTTGCGACGGCAGCAGCACACAACAGGACGGCTTCGTTGCCAGCAGCAGCAGCAGCAGCAGCAACAGCAGCAGCAGCACCAGCAGCAACGACCACAAACGAGCAACAAAGCTGCACCACGCCCCCATCACCAGGCGAGATATCCATGGCTGGCTGGGCTGGCTGGCTGGCGTGCCAACGCTGCGGCATCGCCGACAATCTCAGCCCAGCAGCTTCAGCCACATTGATAACATATCCCGCCTTATCCCCCGCATCCCGCCCCGTCCCGCCTGGTCCCCTCCATGCCCTGGCTTGCCCTGGCTTGCGGCTGACACTCGTGCCCTGCCACAGCACATTCATCCGTCTGTCGGCCACAGACTTCCAGAAGAACATCCTCAACTGGAATGCCCAGGAGGTCGGCAAGGTTGGCGCCATGCTCGAGGTCACCCTCATGCCCGTCGTGCCCGTCGAGACCATCCCCTCGACCCTGCTCTGGGAGGTGGCCACGTTTATGCGCGAGATCAACTCCAAGTACGGTGTTCCCGTCTTCCTGCGTTACGGCCACGAGATGAACGGTGCGTTGTCTGGCCACGATCGGGTCTGATTGGCACTTTGTACATGGCCGATCTGTGGCTCGCTCGCTCGCCCACTTGCCCGCTTGCTCCCAAGCTGACCATTGATCCTGGCTTGCGCCGATCCTGCAATGCGTGTAGGACCCTGGATGATTGAGAACGGCTTCGGCATGCGTCCCATCCAGTACAAGCAGTCGTTTGCCACGCTTGCCTCGTACATCTACCTCAACACCAACCTGACCGCCATGGTGTGGTCGCCCAACGTCGGCAACAACTATCCCTTTGGCGCCAGCGCCGCCACGCCTGGCATCGACGCTGCCAACCTTGCCGAGCTGGACACCAACAAGGACGGTCTTCTGAGCGAGCTGGACAACCCGTACGACCCCTTCTACCCGGGAGATGCATGGGTGGACTGGATCGGTATCTCGGTCTACAACTACCGATACACGGAGCCGACTGCTCCCATCCGCCAGATCATCCCCGTTGATCTCAACGTGTTCTCGACGGTCAACGAGATGTCGCTGGTTGGTGGCGAGCCCGGCGGCCGTCTCGACTTTTACGGCCGCTACGCCGCTGCCAAGAGGAAGCCGTTCATTTTCTCCGAGACGGGCTCGGCGTACCAGGTTGGCGGTGGCCAGGCTCTTGCCCCCGGCGACCAGACGCCTGCCGAGGTTGCGTCCAAGCGCGCCTGGTGGAACGCCATTTTCCAGGGAGCGCTTGGCCCCAACGCGGCGTTCAAGAACTTCCACGCCGCGGTGTGGTTCGAGGAAGACAAGGTTGAGCAGGACTCTGGTCTGCCGCCGGCAGGAGGCAACGTGTGGCGCGACTACCGCATCACGTACAACACGACGGTTCTTGCGGCATTGAACCAGGACCTCGACGCTCTTGGCAACCAGATGTCTTGGGCAGGTGCCATTAGGGCGTCGTGCAACGGCACGCTGTCTGTCAAATAAGCGCTGAAGACAACGCCAGCCTCGTACATGCCCGCAGTGCACCCCCCTTTCTGACTGCCACCAGCCTCTCCTTATTTTCGGTCCACCATTTTCTCTCTCTCTCTCTCTCTCTCTGACCTACAGCCACCCATTTTACTCTTTTGTCAAGCACCACCGCCACTCTGTCACCCCTCCTCATTCCCCAACTCCCATCCCTCCCCCCCTCCCAGCTGCCGCCCGACATGCACGCAAGCACGCACGCACGCCTCTGTGTCTCTCTGGATGGCGGAGGTCTGATGACATCTTGGAAGGACGAGCGATAGAGTCACCCCCCACTGCCAGTCTCTCTTGATTAAACAAGAACATGAAAGTTGTCGTGTTGGATGAGGTGATGGCCATGGTGGCACTGGATCTGAGCCGACGCGTTGGGTTGCAAGATGGCGTGGCGAGCGGATGGATAGCCTGGCTCGACGGGAGAGCAGGCAGGCAGACGCAGGCAATCACTTGCAAGGCAGTGCACCGACACACACACACGCGAGCATACACGAGCACACATGCGCGAGCACACACACAGAAGCACACACGCGTCCGCGTCAGTCAACAGCTAGCAGCCACGCCGTCACGTGACGGTAAATCTCCGACGGGGAATTGCAGACGCAGCCAATCAGCGGGCAGCAGAAAGAAAAGCGCGACCACAGCGACTGCACCGGCAGCAGCAGCAGCAGCCGCCGCACGTTGAGCAGCGAGCGTCCAAGTGCTCGCCGCGACGCTCTCGCTTTTTCTTCCCGCACTCTCACAGCACTAACCATGTTCTCCAAGGTGCGTTGTCGCTGGCGGTCGCTGTAACGGTGCTGGCTGTTGCGCATGGTTGTGGTTGTTGCCGTTGTGCCAGGTGCTTGCTCAGGCGTCGGCAGCAATAGAAGCAATAGAAGCAATAGAAGCAGCAGCACATTCAGGAGCACCAGCAGCAGCATCCCACAACTACGACTCTGTCGCTCTCGAGCAGCCGCAGCCGTCAACAGCAAAAGTCGGGCTGCTCTCAAACGACAAACATCCAACCAGCCCAGCCAGCCTGCCTGCCCGCTTGCCAAGAGAGCAGCAGCCAGCTGCCACCTACCTCGACGGCCACCTGCTGCTCCTCTTCGCCGCACCACCACTCCAGCCTGCAACAGCAACAGCCGACTGCAACAGCAACAGCCAGAATCCTCGAGCCGCCTTTTGCCGATTCTCGCTGCTGTGGCAGCCGCCCCTCTCTTGAAGCCAGACAGCGACACAACGGCAACAACAACAACAACAACGAGACACACACATAGCCAGCCAGCCAGCCACAGCCACCTACCATACCCGTCCCCCTCGCTCTGGACAACCCGACTGACTCGCTTGCCCGCCCTGTCCTGTCCTGTCCTGTCGGCCTCACAGGAAGTCGTCATTGATGCCAAGGGCCACCTCCTCGGTCGCCTTGCCTCGATCGTTGCCAAGCAGCTCCTCAACGGCCAGAAGGTCACCCTCGTTCGCTGCGAGGAGATCAACATCTCGGGTCCCTTCTTCCGCAACAAGCGTACGTTGGTCTGCCACTTGCATGCACACTGCTCATGCTGCGTTAGTCTCGCATGCTGACGTTTTTGTTGTTGCTCCTTGAACCGACGGCTTTTTGCGATGGCCATCGTCCTTGACAAATCTGCGCATGCACCATGACGGTCGACAGTCCGCTACATGGCCTTCCTCCGCAAGCGTTGCGTTGTCAACCCCCGCCGCGGTCCCTTCCACTTCCGCGCCCCCTCCCGCATCTTCTTCCGCACCGTCCGCGGCATGGTCCCCCACAAGACGGCCCGCGGTGCCGCTGCTCTCGAGCGCCTGAAGGTCTTTGAGGGTGTCCCCCCTCCCTACGACAAGCAGAAGCGCCTTGTCATCCCCGCTGCCCTCCGCGTCCTCCGCCTGACGCCCGGCCGCAAGTTCACCGTGCTCAAGCGCCTGTCGCACGAGTTTGGCTGGAAGTACCAGGACGTTGTTGCCCGTCTTGAGGAGAAGCGCAAGGCCAAGGGCCTCGCCTACTACGAGAAGAAGAAGGCTCTGCTCCGTGCCCGCGCTGTTGCCGAGAAGAAGGCGCTCGGCCAGAACAAGGCTGTTGCCCAGACCCTCGCCGCGTCTGGCTTCTAAGCGCGACCCCGTCCAAACAACCAATACATTGTTTGTCGTGTTTTGCTCGAGAGGCTCCTGCCGCAGTGAATGAATATTGTCCTGAAGAACAGCTCGCTGTCTTGGTTGTGTGTGTGTGTGTTTATGTGCACCATTTATAGTCTGCTTTTCCAGGCATTTGCAGTCCCTCGAATCGATCCGATGGTCACGGAGCCGGGTTCTTCGACGACGACATCGACCACCACTATGGCAGCAACGGCCAAGCCGGCGGGCATGCACATGCGCAGCGAGTTTGCCGTGCAGATGACGTGCGAGGCGTGCGTCTCGAGCGTCGATGCTGCCCTGCGCTCGCTCCTGTATCCGCCAGCTGCCCCGACCCCGGCTGCTGCCACCTCGCCTGCCGCCACCTCGCCGCTGCCGTCGTACGTCATCTCCCTGTCGACGCAGACGGTCACCATCGACTCGGCCCTCCCGCCCTCGGCCCTCCTGGCCACGCTCAAGTCGACGGGCCTGGTGTCGGTGTTCCGCGGGGCCGCTGCTCTGCCAACACACTCGCACGACCACGACCACGACCACGACCACGACCACTCGGCCATGGACACGCAACCATCATCATCAACAACAACAACAGCGGCCGCCGTCTGCATCTTCGAGTCGTTCCCGGGCTCGGCCGGCCAACGCGGCTGGGCACAGCACGTCAATGCCGGTCTGGCGCGGCTCGTCTCTGCGCTCCCACCGCCGTCCACTCCCACCACTCCCACCACTCCCACCACACCCGCGTTAACGCCGTCCACCCTGGTTGACGTGTCCGTGTCCGGCCTGCCCGCAACGGCCAAGACTGCCATCGTCGCCGTGCACGCGTACGGCGACATCTCGGCCGGCCTGCGCAGCGTCGGCCCGCGCCACACGCTCGTCGGCACCCTGCCCGTCGATGCTGCTGGCGCGGCGCAAGGCGTGATCGAGCTTGATGGCGTGGGCGTGTGGGACCTTGTTGGCCGCTCGCTGTGCGTCACGGTCGATGGTGGGAGTGGGGGTGAGGGCGGTGAGGGCGGTGAGGGTGAGGGTGACGATCGTGACGGTGTGTGCGGTGTCATCGCCAGATCGGCGGGTGTGTTTGGCAACACCAAACGCGTCTGCGCGTGCTCAGGTGCGACGTTGTGGGAAGAGGCGTGAGTGCCGATGCCCGCATGCTATATGAATGAATATATTCTTTGGTTGGTTGAATGGATGGAGAGATGGATGCGTGGATGCGTGGGTAGGTGGTTGTAAGGGTATGTACGGAAAAGCAAGAAAAGGTAGAGCGAGAGCGAGAGTCTCAGTCGTCCATCCACAGATCCATAAACTCGGACTGGCTGATGCTCCATGCTCGGTAGCGTCGCTGCACAGCCGGCAGGTGCAGGCCGTGCACAGACGCGCCAGACGCGCCAGGCGACATGGGCGAAATGGGCGAGACGGCCGGCACCGAGGGAAGCAGCCGCGACCCGCACGGCTCCATCCCCAGCTTCTCGCACACGCGTTCGGCAGCGCCCGTGTCGGCTGCCTCGGTGTCCAGCACCACGGCCAGCACGGTAGATGCGCGTGTGCGCGGCGGCATCGGTGCGGGCGGCGGCAGCGACAGCGACAGCACGGGCGACACGGCACCACTATTCTCGTGCTCGTTGTCGTCGTTGTCGTCGCACGGGCCGTTGTTGTTGTCGCCCTCGTC